>JAJMKO010000020.1:68069-105878 GCA_030569275.1 [Candida] sanyiensis | reverse complement strand
TCTTCATGCCACAGATTTACGAGAACTGGTACCGAAAGTCAAGCGAGGGTCTCTCATTGGCGTTTGTCGTGCTCTGGCTCGCGGGGGATGTCTTCAACGTCCTTGGGGGAGTCCTGCAAAATGTCCTGCCCACAATGATCATCCTGGCAGTATACTACACCGTTGCAGATCTGGTCCTCCTGGGCCAGATTTTCCTCTATGGCGACGGCTCAAAAGTGGACCTTGTCCATCTAAACCCTTCAAACCCACTCACTGAGGACATCTTTGATGAGATTGCCCATGACGTCCTTGGCGAGGAGTACACAGACTCTGAATCACAAGCCAACGGGGATGTGCCGCTTCTGGGAGCACCAAAACCGTCCAAGAAGAACACGCATATGAAGAAGTTGATTGAGTCCTCGCTTGTCGTGCTCGTCATCCTGACAGGTATCGTTGGTTGGTACATTTCATACGACCCAACCGAGGTGCCTTCGGAGCCAGCTCTGACATTTGACCCACTGGCACAGTTCTTTGGATGGCTCAGTGCTGTCTTATACTTGGGCTCGAGAATGCCCCAGATTTTGCTCAACTTTCAGAGAAAGTCGTGTGAAGGTGTCTCGTTCTTGTTCTTCCTCTGCGCGGTGCTTGGAAATTTGACGTATGTCATCTCCATCTTTGCCATCAGCATGGACCCAGACTACCTCCTGATACAGTCCAGTTGGTTGGCTGGATCCATTGGCACTTTGGTATTGGACTTTGTCATCTTTGTCCAATTCTTTGTCTACAACGGCAACGATGACTACGAGCAATTGGAGTAACGACATCCTTACATATTACATCTTCTAGAGACCCTCAGTTGTAGTTGTTGCTTTTTTTTTCTTCTTTCTTTTACGCAGTGTGCCACAAGTCAAAGCCCAAGCGGGTGCCCCAATCAGGGGTGATGAATCGCTGTGGGTTCTTCAAACCAAACTCGGTCAATCTCTCCAGTTCATCGTCTTGCAGGTTAACCAACTCAGTGCTGGCCCTGATTCTGTCCGGGTTAATCGATTTGGGAATGACTGCCCGGCCTTCCTTGATGTGGTATGAGGCGAGGATAGCATTTGCCGTGGTGTCGTATTTCCGCGTCAGCTCGTGTACCAAGGGGATCTCCAAGTTTGGGGCCCCATCGGCCCCAAGTGGCGAGTACGCGGTGATCAAGACACCATTGTCCTGCGCAAACTTGACCAGCTCAATCTGAGGCAAGTGTGGGTGCAATTCGATCTGGTTCAGCACTGGCTTGACTTGGGCCTCGGCAAGCAGTCTGCGCAGGAAAGGGACAGAATAGTTGGAGACACCGATGCTCCTGACCTTGTCCTTGTTCTTGAGGAATACCTCTTCCAAACGGTGGTAGTAGTCGATATAGTCGTACTCAATCAATGAACGGTCGCCGGCGCCAGTTCTTCTATCAACGGAGCCATCCTCTTTTAGGGCCAATGGCTGCGACATGGGCCAGTGTTGCAGCAGAAGGTCGACATAGTCCAGTTGGAGCCTCTCCAACGATTCTTTCAAAGATCTGGCGGGGTCCTTGGCCAACTGAGTGCCAACTTTAGCGGTAATGAACAAGTCTCCCCTCTGGACAACGCCGGACTCAAACAGTTCTTTCAGTGCCTCCCCAATGACTGCCTCGGTAGCATAGCTCCATGCGGTGTCAATGTGACGGTATCCTGCCTTGACCGCAGTGATGACGGCGTCTTTCGTTGGCGGCACTCTGTCGTCCCAATTGGCAGTTCCCAAACCGAGAGCTGGAATGTAGTTCCCATCATTGAGCTTGAACTTGATTTTGGTGGCGTCTCCAGAAGGCATTGAAGATAATCAGAGATATCAATAAATCAGTGAGGTATCTTGCCATCTGCAATGGTTCTTGCTTATACAACGGTGCCTTATCGTTTGCTTTGCTGTTTCGTTGCGCGAGATCTCCCTCGTCATCCTGCGTTTACCCCCCAATTGGGGAAGTATAGACGAGATAGACAATGAGAGCAGTTCCGGGATAGCACGTGAGGTCACGAGAGATTGGCCTCGAGAAACGCGTATGCCGTTGGGGCGGGGGGACGCGCTTACGCGCACGCGTGCGCGTGCGCTCAAAAAAAAAATCCTTAAAACCACAACAAACAGCTCAACCTCGAAGAACAGTCCAGCACCGATTTCCATTGGCACAGATGTCGTCTTCCAGACCGGAGCTGAAGTTTGGCGACAATACGGATGAACGCCAGTTTCATCGAAAACTGACCACGCTCGGCGACAAGCCAGCCAACACGATCAGGATCATGGACAAAGGCGACTACTACTCTGTCTTTCAAGCAGACGCCACTTTAGTCGCTGAAACAGTATACAAGACCACATCTGTCATCAAGAAGACCAATCAGGGCGTGGAGTACGTTACTCTTTCCCCAGCGGTGGTTAACTCCCTGTTGAGACAGTTGCTGTTTGAGTCGGGCTACAAATGTGAGATCTACGACAAGGAATGGAATCTGGTCAGGTTCGCCACCCCAGGAAACGTTGAGGCCGTCGAGGATCTTATCAATGTCACCTCGTTGGAGTCCTCTGTTGTCACTGTTGCCTTGAAGATTGGCAGTGGAAATGGCGTCGACAAGAAGATTGGCTACTGCTTTGTCAACACTGGCGACCGTGTTCTCGGGATCTCTGAATTGATTGACAACGAATTATACTCCAACTTGGAAGCTCTCCTCATTCAAATTGATGCCAAAGATGTGCTCATTGCTGCTCCGACTGACCAGAACGACCCTGACTACCTTAAGCTCGTTGGAGTCATTGACAGAACGGGCGCCGTCATCTCGGAGCTCAAGGCGAGTGACTTCAACAACAAGGACATTGACCACGATCTTTCCAAACTTTTGACAGATGAACTGTCTCTCTCGATCAACGAGATCACCACGCAACAATTGGCACTTGGAGCCACAGCTGCTATCGTCAAGTACCTCGGTCTATTGACCCAAGACTCCAACTACGGCAACTACTCGATCCTCAACCATAAGCTTGACCAGTTCATGAAGCTGGACAGTTCGGCCTTGAAAGCCCTCAATCTGTTCCCAACGGGGAATACTAACTCGGGCAAAAGCTCCAACCTCTTTGATCTCCTGAACCATTGCAAGAGCGTTGGGGGTTCGAGACTTCTTCACCAATGGATCAAACAGCCACTTGTCACCAAAGAGGACATTGTGACCAGACACAGTCTGGTGGGCATTATGATGGAAGACACCCAGCTAAGATCGTCGCTCATGGATGAGTATTTGACTGCTGTTCCAGATCTGAAGAAGTTGACAAAGAGACTGCTCAAGGGCAAGGCCTCAAACCTGGAGGACGTTGTCAGAATCTACCAATTTGTTATCAAGATCCCAGACATCATTGTACTATTGGAGGAGAAATCATCTGAAATAGGGAACTCGATGATTGAGGACAACTGGTTAGCCGAGTTGAAAGAGTACTTGGGACCTCTGCAAACGTTTCAAGAGCTGGTTGAAACCACTGTGGATTTGGAAGCGTTGGATCGCCATGAGTTCATCATCAAGCCAGACTATGATGAGCGACTGATGGAGTACAGAACGAGACTTGATGAAATCCAGTCCGAGATCCACAAAATTCACAGGGATATCGCTGATGACCTGGGTCTTGATGCGGAAAAGAAGTTGAAACTGGAGAACCACCAAGTCCATGGCTGGTGTATGAGAGTGACACGTACCGATGAGCGTTCCATTCGTGGCCACAACAGCTTCATTGAGTTGCAGACAGTCAAGGCCGGTGTCTTCTTCACAACGGAAACTATGCGTGACATCTCCCAAGAATCAGTCAAGCTGCAACAACTGTACAACAAGCAGCAGTCCAGTTTGGTCAAGGAGATCATCCAAATCTCCTCCACTTATACTCCACTTCTAGAGAAGGTTTCCCTAGTTCTTGCGCACTTGGATGTCATCCTGTCCTTCGCACATGTCTCATCATATGCCCCAGTGCCATATACAAGGCCCACACTACACGCACTAGATTCCACCGAACGGAAGATCGTTCTCAAGGAATCTCGTCACCCTTGTGTGGAAATGCAAGATGATGTCTCCTTCATTGCAAACGACTTCAATCTGGTCAAGAACACCACGGAGTTTGCCATCATCACTGGTCCTAATATGGGAGGTAAGTCTACCTACATCCGTCAATTGGGCCTCATTTCGTTAATGTCTCAGATTGGTTGTTACATTCCAGTCGAAGAGGGTGCTGAGCTCGCCATATTTGATGCCATTTTATCCCGTGTTGGTGCAGGTGACTCTCAGCTGAAAGGTGTCTCCACATTCATGGTGGAGATGCTAGAAACCGCCTCTATCTTGAAGACTGCGACTCAAAACTCATTGATTGTCATTGATGAACTTGGAAGAGGTACATCTACGTACGATGGTTTCGGTCTAGCCTGGGCAATCAGTGATTTCATCTCCGCAAAGCTCAAGTGCTTCACTTTGTTTGCCACTCATTTCCACGAATTGACCAAGCTGGCTGATCAAAACGGTAATGTGGAAAATCTACATGTTGTGGCTCACGTTGAAACGAAGGAGAAGACAAGTCAGGATATCACGCTTCTCTACAAAGTGGAACAAGGCATCTCTGACCAATCGTTTGGTATCAATGTTGCTGAAGTTATCAAGTTCCCAAGCAAAATCATTTCAATGGCGAAGAGAAAGGCTTATGAGTTGGAGGAATTCAGCAACGATCATGATAACAAGAAGCCAAGATTGACAGAGGAGGAGATCACGCTTGGGTCCAAGAAGCTGAT
Source organism: [Candida] sanyiensis (assembly GCA_030569275.1). Lineage (NCBI taxonomy): Eukaryota > Fungi > Ascomycota > Saccharomycetes > Phaffomycetales > Phaffomycetaceae > Barnettozyma > [Candida] sanyiensis. The sequence continues at coordinate 101,089 of JAJMKO010000020.1, read as the reverse complement.
CAAACTCCTGAAGGACTGGAGGGCCCAGAGTAACCTAGACACAATGACTCCCAACGAAGTTGTCGCCAAGTTGAAGGAGTTGGTAAACTCAGAGTATGGCGACTCCTTGCAAACTGACAAGTTCATCAAGGATGTTCTCGCTCTATAGTCGGATAAATCTACATTGCATGTTACTTAAAAACGTTTATTTCTTTTGTACATAAAACAATCAAGCACCAACGCTCTCCAGGACAGCATCAGTCAACTCCTGATCGTCAGACTTGATAGCAGCCTTCAAAGTTACACCTCTAGAGCTCTTAACGAACTTGATCAAGGCAGCCACTCTGACACCGTCAATTGACTTACCAAATAGCTTCAACGTGTGGCTGTTTTCCTGGAAGACAGACTTACCCTCGATTGGGTACAAGGAGAGCAAACCAACCAGGTAATCAACGCTCTCCTGGATGGACTCAGAGCTCAAGTTGAAAGTACCAACATTGTCAGTAGGTAGTTCATCGAATGCAGCATCGAAATCGCCAATGAAGGATGGGATGATAAAGTCTCCTGGAGTCAATTCTAGATCCTCAACTTGGTACTCGTCCTCGAAGCCAGCATCATCCAAAGGCTCAAAAGTGGTAGCGTCGCACTCCTTGGAAGTGAATGACAAAGTGTTGGAGAAGGTGGTAGTTTGGATACCTTCTGGCTTGGTGAAGGAGACGTAAACTGTGCCCTTGCCGTGTGGTGTCAATTGTTCAGCAGACAAAATGAAGTCCTCCTCAAAGTCGTCAGACTCTGGTTGAGAAACAACACTAACGAGCTCCAACAAGCAGTCATCCAAGGTGTTCTCGATATTGAATTGCAAGACCAAGTGCTCCTTGAAGACATGCTTGATGGTCTCAACCACAAACTCGGTGTCCTTTTCTGTTAGAGGCAGGATATCAGATGAATGTAGGACTGGGCCATAAGCATTGAACTCTGGGACTTGGGAAAGCTCTTGTAGGTACTGCTGCTTCGAAAGTTCTGAATTCGTTGTCTCTTCAAGCTCCGGGTTGGCACCAGACTTGGTCGCAGTCTCCCTCTTGTGCTCCTTGGTGGAGTTCTCCAACTTCTCTTGCTTGTGCTTGAACTCTTGGGCCTTCAACTCACTCTCCGAGATCTTTGGAATAGCAGTCATGTCGAATGCGACAGTAAACTTCTCGGAATCTCCAAACACGTAGCCCTGTAGCTTTGTCTCTAATAGGCCCAGGTCATATGTGTGTGACGGCTTGGTCAACTCCTTGATTTGCGTAGTGTTGATCTTTGAAGAGTCCAATGACTTCAAGAATTGAAGGGAAATAATGGCTCTGTCTCTCACTTCATCGTCAGTGTCATTAACAATTCTCTTCAAAAGAATGGTGATGGACTTCTTGATGTCCTCGTTAATCAAAGCGTATTTAGATAGGGCAATGACCGCTGCAGATCTGATAATGGAGTTTTCCAGGACAACTCTGTTGTAAATGTGTCTGATGTAGTGGGTTGGGTTGGTAGTCTTTGGACCCTCGTTACCGAGAAGGTTCAAAATTCTGACGGTTAGCTCAGTGTACTCGCAGTCCTCAATGAACTCACACAAGCTTTCAAGAGCAGAGTCTCTGGATTCTGGAACAAAGTGAATCAAATCAAACAAAGCCTCGACGACAGAATTTTTGAAAGTGAAGCCACCGTCATTCTCCAGTAAGTCAATCAAGAATGATAGCATGGTTTGGTACTTCTGTGGGAACTTCAAGGTCATTGTCTTGATAGCGTCAATGATGATGATCTTGAATTCATCAGAGATGTCATTTAGCATCTTGGAGACAACCTTGATTAGTCTCTCAATGTTGTCGGCAGATCCGGTCTTTAACAAGGTAGTAATGGCATATGTGGCAATAGATCTGTTGGAATCGCTGATCAAATTCTCCAACTCGGCGTTACAACTCATAACGGCATTTGGCTTCTTCAAAGAGATTCTATTCAAGATTCTGACAGCTGCAAATCTCGTGACAGTCTTCGAAGATGAGAGCAGGTATTGCAGTCTGGAAATGGCAATGCCTAATTGTGTGTCGTTGACGTTAGGAAGGGAGGTAATAGTCTTGATAGCCTCCAAGTTGACAGATGGGTTTCTGTCATTCAACCAGGTCTCGAGCAATGGGAAATATGTTCCGATTTGGGATGGATCACTCTGCAAGATCTCGCTGATGTAGCGAACCAACTGGACAATAGCCAATGGACTTCTCAACTCTTTGGAGAATTGTTGGACAATCTTCTTCAGAGCCATTTTGTCGTGGTTTCTCAATGAGTATAGCAATCCCAGAGCGTGATACTGAGAGATCAAAGAGTCATCGATGTATCCAGTTTCTTGCGTAGCTGGAAAGTTCTTGACCGCTGCAACAGCCTCTTGAGTCTCGTTGGCCCAACGCTTAACCACCTCCTTGGCGACAGGGAGCAAGTGGTAAGAGCTGACCAATGCGGCAGAGGAGACAGAAGGATGTCTGTCGACAATGGCCGTCTTCATCAATCTCTCCGTGGCATGGACAGTCGAACCGTCAAGGACTCTGGACAAAGTTCTGATGGCATTTGGCTTGTAGATTGGCTCACCGTTTTGGACATCCTTCATGATAGAAGAGGTAACCATTAAGACATCGTCGGAGATCTTAGATAACTCCTTGATGGCCAAGTAGACGATCTGTCTCAAAGAGGAGTCCTTGTGTTGGAACAACTTGGAGATGGAGAAGAACAAAGTAGTGGCTTGCTCCTTTGGGAAGTCCTCGCCGGCGTAAATCAGCCTTAGCAATCTTGCAATCAACTGTCTCGACTTCTTAGCGTCGACAGGAGACTCGTTGAAGGCTCTCAGAGAGTCTTGAAAAACGGTCATCTTGTCTGGCAAGCCGCCAGATTCGGCGTCCTCGTGCTTCTTGTAAGTGTGAGTTGACATGTTTCAAAAACAGCGTGATTGAGGGTTCAATTGCTTCGATTAAAGACGGGCAATAGTTCCGGAGGAATTAAAGTCACGACAAAGCAGATGCAGCAGCTCAATAGCAAGCAGTCACAGTCTAGAAGAGATAGGAGGTTGTTTTCGTGTTGGCCCTGTTTTGATTTGGATCGCGTTGGCCTTTTTTTCAACGAATGGAATCCCGGTTGATTATGTCATATTCCGAGGGACATTTGTACTTTTTTTGGGCGCCAATCTAGTTTTTTCTACGGCCTAAGTGGTTTGAATAGTTTTATTCTATACTCTCATAAGAGAACCTAGTGATCCTCGGTGTGTTCATTAGTGTAGTTTTGAAAAGAAATCAAAAATGCTGTCGTAAGGGGGAAAACCTGAAGGGAACCTTGTTGTGCTGGGAAAGTCAATAATAAAATGCAGTATGTGGTAGGTACTTTTTTGTGTCAAAAAAAAAAAAAACCCTTCAAGTTGAAACTTTTGATTAAGTGCATGTCGTTGCTCGTAATGTGATCAGATTCTTGGAATGTTAGGCATCTGCTCGCCCAAATGGATTTGTTGCTGCTGTTGTTGCTGTTGCATGGCAGCCTGTTGCTGTTGCTGACCTTCGTAGTCACTCAAGTTCAATAACAATTGGGCCAAACACTTCTTGGAAGCTGGGTCATCTCTCAAGACAAGGTGGAAGGTGCCGTCTTTTAATGACTCTGGGAGGCATTGTCTTAGAGCCTTTCTGGCATCGGCATTGTCACTCAATCTCAAGTAACATCTAACAACGTGCTTCAACAATCTGGAAGTTTGTTGGCTCACCAATTGCTCAACCATGGCCTTCAAGACTTGGGCTACTGCGGAGAATCTCTCATACGTTTGGCAGACATAGGCAAGACCTGCGTCATCAACCAAGATTTTCTGTACGACAAAGATCGCAACAGTCTTGGACAACTCAGACGATGACTCCATGATTCTCAAACACAGGGGAATAATCTCCGTCGTTAGCAAGAACGAGATAACCTCCGGGGTATCATTCTTCACCAGAGCGCCAATGACACCCAAACTGGTCAATCTCAAGTACTCAAACGGTCTGTGCTTGGAGTTGGTGTTCAAGAATGGATACAGGAACAATGGAATGTGGGCGTTCAGGAATAACGTTCTCGTCTCGGAATGGGCAGCAACGCATTGCAAGAGAGCCAACGCGTTACAAACTCTGTTGGACGCGGCGGAGCTCAAGTTAGGTGGGGACAGCAACGGATACACCGAGATGATCTCGTCCAGCAACGAGGTCATCACACCAAAAGAGTTCCACAAGACAAGCGGCAAATCGTCATACTGCTCTCTCTTCTTACCGAGTTCAAGTAGGGCTTGTTCTCTGTTAGGGCCATGAGACAACTCAACGATCCATTGGTAGACATTGTCGTCATCAAGGGCTCTCAAGCCTGGGAGCGGGGCAGGGATCTCTTGCCCCGGCTGTGGAAGTTGTTGTTGTTGTTGTTGTTGTTGTTGTTGTTGTTGTTGTTGTTGTTGTTGTTGTTGACCGGCAGAGGCTGTAGACGGTTGGGTCAATGGCTGGTTGTTTTGCATCTGTGAGTTCAATGGGGGAAACTGCTGGCTGCTCAAGTTCAACTGGGAAATTGGAGTGGACGAGCTCCTTCTGTTGTTTGGATCCAGGAAGGCAGGGCGCTGTTGCTGCTGAGGAGGTTGTTGGGAAAACATTTGTGGCGATGAAATCAAAGGTGCGGCAGTGGGGTTCGAGAAAAAGATACCGCTTTCTTTGTAGATGTCAAATGGGAAGTTCCGTTGTGGCGAATTGGTTAGCAAATTGTAACCAATTCCTGTTAAAGTTCCGCTGGTTTATTGGCGATTTGGATTGGCGTAGTTTTGGTGTTCTTCCAGTTTTTTTTTGGGCGTTTTTCGAATTTGGCTGGATTCACATCCACTTTTCTGAGATCCGGTTCTTATCATGTGACATTACCGGAAGCGCTCCAATTTAAATTGATATCTCGTCACAAACCAACAATTTCGTGGGTTTTTTTTTTTCAAAGGAAGTGGATGAGTTGAAGGGCGATGGGATCAAGAGGCCAATGAGACGTCCTTCCAATGCATCTTGATTTGAATCATATCTATTCTCAGCTCCTCCTCCGGAAGTCCTACAACTGCCCTAAAACGTAGTGGCATAGATGCTAAATTGGCGCCAATTGGCGCTTTGGGGTCCTTGGTCCCAATTCCAGGTATTTTTTTTATTTTTTCTTTCGCCAATTGCGGTTTGTGGCGAATCTTGCGAAAAAGCTCCTGCAAGTTGATGTACCTTTTCTTGAGAAGGGCGTTTGACACAGAATTTTTTTTCTGGACCCACCCTGACTATAAAAAGCGACCCACTTCCCTCCTTGCTTTTTGGGAAATTTTCCCCTTCCCTTTCTCCCATCTCTACTACATCAAATTTAATCATCACAATGTCTGCTGAGGAAGTCCAAAAGAAGATTGAGGAGCCAGTTGCCGACGTCAAGGAGACCGTCGCTGAGACCGCTGAGACTGCCCAAAAGAATGCTGAGGAGGCTGTCGCTGACGCTGAGGCCAATGCTGAGGAGGCCACCGAGGCTGCTGAGGCCAAGGCTGAGGAGATCCAAGAGGATGCTGCCGCCAAGGTTGAGGATGCTAAGACTGAGAAGAAGGGTCTATTCAAGAAGTTGTTTGCCAAGATCAAGAACTTGACCTCCAAGATTCAGTAAAGCTCCCCTTTTGAGTTTTAGATCGTCTCCAAATGCTTTCCCAACGTCTGTGCACCTTCTTTGCTTGCTGCAGAATGATGTGCCATTCTTCTTTTTTATATATTTGTTACTCTCTACCATCGAGAACCCTTAATAACTAATACACCTGTGCCATTGTGCAATGGGCATTCAATACTATTTTTTATGAGCTATTTTGTTTGTAGCTTGATCGTAGTTAATACCCTACAGGTTTAAAAAAAATTGTGTATTCATTGTTGATCCGCGTGGCTGGCATTAATGGGCTGAATTGTCTGAGCCTCATGCGACAAAGTTGTCTGACAATCAATTGACATAGATTTGACAAATTAGTATTGATTGTTGCCAATAAACCGAAAAGGTATCCCGAACCTGATAGATATTCCCTCCCAACAGTACTTCCCTCTTCTATTAGCCCTCATCTTTTTCCCTTGTTTTGGTGGAGCTTTTTTTTTTTTTCTCGTGTGGTCTGCGCCGCATAAAAAAAAAATGACGGAATTGAAGACCTAGGTACTGTGCCTTACATACAAAACAGAAAAAAAAAGGTACATATAGACATAGTTGAGATGAGCGTAGAGTCATTGAACTGGGGGTTGTTGTTGTTGTTTTTTTTGGTCTTTCTATTCGTCAGTCAAATTCCCACGGCTGCTCTCCACGCCAGGCAGGGATTGCACCGATCTGCTATAAACGTTTTCGTGGGGTTTCGATGCAATTTTTAGTGTGAGCTCATCAGGCGATTATATTAGCCATTCCCTTTCCGCGCTCTTTTCGGTGTTTGGCTCGTGTGATTATCAATGTCTATTGAATGCGGACGCATGCTTATTTTACATTTGGCTTGCGACCTTCCCTTTTGGGACTGGAATGGGGATCCGTTTCGGGAAGTGGCAGGAAAATGGCGAAGAAGCCAACGAGAGGAACTTTCGAGACACCCCAACCATTGAATTGAGAGTGCTGGTTTGAAATGTCCGACGCGCTCACGTGAATGCTCCACACTTTTCCTCGCTAAACCTTTCCTCAGCTAGTCTAAGTCGCTTCTAGACCACTTCCTTTCAATAATTTATGGAAAAAGATTGACCCAGTTGTGGGCTTCGCACGCCTGAAAAGGTTATGAGCCACATACATCCACTCGCCCACGTTACGATACTCATAATGCCATCCACGAATCCTTAACTTGAGACTAAAAGAGCGACTCATTGCGATCTGCAAACTGGTCATCGCCGATCCGGATCCTTGTATATGACCCATATCTCCTTTGCTCCAGACAAAATCAAAGAACGACCTCACCGTTGTCTCCGATGACACCCATTATTGGGTATAAACTACGAACAGTACAAAATGAAGCACAGCGATCCATGTGAGCATCAGCATCATGTGAACCGACTTCTTCGAAAATCACCCGTTGCAAAGTTGTGAGCTGCTTAGCGTATAATACCAAACGAATTGGCTCGGGGAAGCGAATATGAATCACCATTCCGAGGGTGGAGGAAGTTCGGTTGGTTGAGTTGGGGCAGCAAACAAAAAAGGAACTTGGAAGAAGACCAAAGAAAAGTGGGATTTATGTGGTTGCCCTACCCGGAGCTCGCGATGTAGCACAGCATAAAACACTTATTGCCCCTCCGGAACTCAACTGTTTGTTGTTGTTTTTTTTTTGGACTCATTGGACCCTCATTCTCTCTCTCTCCTTATGGGTCCTCCGCCCCCCGGAAGTCGTTCGGAATTATCAAATTTTCTTCGAAATCAAACACGGTTTCAGGCTAATCCAGTCCAATTTAACAACTATTGCAATAGCAACTTCTGCTTTTTTAGCATACGACTGGTGCCACTTCGTTTCATCAACTCACTGGTCCTACAAGCAAACAGTTTCAAGCTCACTAATCGCTCACTTCGCATACACGCCCTCTATTTTCCGGGATTTTAGCGAGTGTCTTTTTTTTTTTTGGCCCCCCTCCCTCCTTGTTTTTGTGGTGGTTTAATTTGTGACTGAGCCCCTAAACCACTTTCTTGTGTGGTCATTGGTCTCCGGTTCGTCCTATAGCAGTTTGTGCTCATTGTGTGAAGACCTTGAACTTGGGTTTTTTTCGGGCTGACGAGAATATTTTGTGGCATTTACACCCCGATTGATTTCTTTTGGAAGAGTGTGCAATCATGACTGATAACAACAACACCAACAGCACCAACACCAGCATGGATTTGAGAGTTGGGAGAAAATACAGGATTGGGAGAAAGATTGGCAGTGGGTCATTTGGTGATATCTACCTTGGAACCAACATTATCAGCGGCGAGCTCGTTGCAATCAAGTTGGAGAGCATCACTGCGAGACACCCGCAGTTGGAATACGAGGCCAGAGTTTACAAAGCCCTCAGCGGAGGTGTCGGAATCCCATTTGTCAGATGGTATGGCACAGAATGCGAGTACAATGCCATGGTGATTGACTTGTTGGGCCCTTCTTTGGAAGACTTGTTCAACTATTGCAATAGGAAGTTCAGTTATAAGACTGTGTTGCTGTTGGCCGATCAGCTATTGTGCCGTATCGAGTACATCCACGGCAAGTGCTTCATACATAGAGACATCAAGCCGGACAACTTCTTGATGGGAATTGGCAAGAGGGGCTCGCAGGTGAATGTGATTGACTTTGGTTTGGCAAAGAAGTATAGAGACCCAAGAAGTCACCTTCACATTCCATACAGAGAGAACAAGAACTTGACTGGCACGGCAAGATATGCCAGTATAAACACGCACTTGGGCATTGAGCAATCGAGAAGGGATGATTTGGAGAGTTTGGGTTATGTTTTGATTTATTTTTGCAAAGGTGCCCTCCCTTGGCAAGGCTTGAAGGCAGCCACCAAGAAGCAGAAGTATGACCGCATCATGGAGAAGAAGATGTCCACACCGGCGGAGATCTTGGGAAGAGGCTTGCCAATCGAGTTTGTCCACTACTTGAACTACACCAGATCGTTGAGGTTTGAAGACAGACCAGACTATCTCTATTTGAGAAAGTTGTTTAGAGACTTGTTTGTCAGAGAAGGGTACAAGTATGACTACATCTTTGACTGGGCCTTGCAGAAACAGCAGCAGATTCAAAAGAAGCAGGAGGAGAGCAAAGGGGGCGAGCTTGCCGAGGCCTCTGTGCAGGCGCAAGGAGTGGCTGGCGACCCAGCTGGGTTGAACAGTGCCACTGAGGGTCTAGTGGACCCACTGGACAGAAGATTGGCTGGTGCTGACGGTCAGGCCCAATTCACACAGTCACAGACACCCCTCCAGGCTCAGGATCTCCTCCCACCACAGCAGCAACAGCTGGGCAGCCGTGTCTTAGGCAACTCGCCACTCGAGAACAGACAACGCCTGGCACAGGGCCAGATGCCGCAGTCGCAGCACATTGCCCAGCAGCAAGCAATAGGACGGGGCATCAATGCTAACACGCCACCGGGTGCTGGTGTCGGTTCTTGGAAGCGCACGGACTCGCCTTCGCCACATCCTCAAGGCCAGCAACTGCCATCACAACCACAGCAACAGCAACAGCAACAGCAACAGCAGCAAGCACTGGGCTTCTCGGGAGCATCTCAACACTGGTTATAGTTTCACTCTGTACTGTATGTGTCATTTCTCATGTCATACTTCCAATTCTGTAGGACCCGATTCCGGGGATCTTTGTCCTCGAAGTGTGTGTGAAAAATGGTTGTCGCGGGTTTTTTGGGCAACACAACAAAAGCATTTCAAGCATGCTGAGATTAAAGCAGATCCAGAACCATTTCTCTACCATGAGCACTTTGGAAGACGAGCTGCTCAAGGAGTACATCTTCTTCGGACATGACACTGTGAACAGGTTCTCTTTCCTCAGGAACGACCCGAAATTCATTGCGCAGGCGATCAACCACCCAACAACGCGCATTGCCGTGTTTGACGGTGCCGGTGTTTACGGCACTGTACATGAAGCCACCTCCTCAGTTCAGGTCCATTTCGCCACCAAGCGTGAAATTGGGGAGGACATCGTTGATCAATGGATCCAATACAATAGCGAATCCGACGTCAAGATCAACAATTTGTTCGTGGCAACGTTCCTTGGTCTCGATGAACGAGACGAGGGCGTCCAGATCAAGAATTACACTGGGCGTGCGTACTTTGCCATTGACATTTCGAAACAGCCCGTGTTGAAGCAGAAATTTGATTCCATGGCTGGGCTGGCACTTGTCAAGGAGCGCAACCATGTCTTCAAGCTCTCAAACTTTGAGGCGTCTTTGTTCAGCCATGCCAAAATGTACCTTGACTGGCTGGAGAGGAACCGGTTCTGTGCCGGTTGTGGGTCCAGAGTTTACCCCATCCATGCGGGGACCAAGTTAACTTGCAGTTCAGCGAAGGAGGATGGATGTCCAGCGAAGAACGCCTCTGTTTCTAACATCTCGTTCCCGAGAACTGACTCGGTGATCATCACTGCCATCACCAATGAAAAGTTCGACAAGATGCTTCTGGGCAGGGGCAAGCGATTCCCCGTGCCCATGTACAGCACCATTGCCGGATTTGTTGAGCCTGGTGAGACGATCGAGGTGGCTGCCTTGCGAGAAGTTTGGGAGGAGACCGGTGTCAAGGCGCATGAGTTGCAGATCCTTATGACACAGCCATGGCCATACCCTGCGAACCTGATGATTGGCTGTGTCGCTTTTGTCGAGGAGAATGGTACCAACGAGGTTATCGACTTGGGGCACGACCCTGAGTTGCTCGATGCCCAATGGTTTGATACGAGAGAGATCAGAGACGTGCTGGCGAAGAAAGTCAAGAAGGACTGGATCCTGCCACCTGCGACGGCCATTGCGCATCATTTGATTGGCCATGTCATCAAGAAGTTCGAGGAGTTGAACCCGCACAAGTTGTGAATACAAAAAAAAATAATAATAATAATAAAAAGGGCTACACATTGTTCATCGTTAATCATTAAATCAAAGTATAAAACATGGGTCATCATCACAGTCATTCTCCCTCCCATTAAAACCTCATTAAAAACATCACAAAAAAAATCGTCAAATATTAATGTACTCAGCTACATGCCGTGGAACATGTCCATGAGCAGCTGGTCGTTGGCATCGAAACCCATCGCCTTATCGAGGCTCTCGAGCTCCTCTAGCGAGTAGTTGGAGTTGACGACGCCGCCATTCATGTTGAGCAGGTAGGTGAAAGGATCGTCCTCTCCCTCCTCTTGCACCGTGTGCAAACTGACGTTGAGTGGGTCCATGGCCTTCGGGAACTGCTGCTTGGGCTCCAGGTCGAATGCCTGGAGGGAAATCGGTCTGTTGAGGATGGACTGCGTGCTGATCAAGTCGTCTGCCGTCGGCGTTGGCGGTGCAGGTCTCTTGAACGGCGCAGGCGACGTGAACGACGGTCTCTTTGGTCTCACTGTTTGTTTCGGCTGTGACTGTGGCTGTGGCTGTGGCTGTGGCTGGGGTGGGGCTGGCTCTTTGAACTTGTGGCTGTCCACGTTGTTGTCATGGACGAAATCGTCGTCGTTGAAGATCGATGCGTTGATGATCTGGTTCAACGGGTCGCTGGCGTCGCCTGTAAGGGCCTCCAGTTCCAGTTCGTCGATGTTTCTGTCGAAATTGGTCAATGGCAGCGCGTTGATGAAGTTGATGTCCGCGTTGGTGTTGTACAGGTGTTTGATATCGCTGAGATCCTCGGGCAATTGGGGCACCTGTCCCGTGGTCAACGGGTCAAGGTCATCCTCAACGGCGTCGTCAAAGTAAGAGCCATTGTTGACCGACGACAACGAAGTTCTCTGTCTTTTGGTCTGATATTTGTAGTCAGCGTTGACAAAGTCTGTGTGTTCTGACAAACTCGCGTCGGACATCGGCGTGTACCCACCCCCGGTCACAGGACTGGAGAACGCTGGTGACACAGTGGAAACAGGAGTGTAGACGGAAGAGGACCAGGATCTCTTCTGGCTGCCCGGGGTCGTCGTTGAAGGCGAAAAAGCGGCAACAGCGGCGTACTCGCCAAAGTTGCAGCACAGCTGTGAGTTGTGCTCCGGCTTGATAATGGTCGTTGTCCAGACCTTGTGCTTGACCGAGTAGCTGACCCTGAGTCTGAACGGGCAGCATTCAACGAGAACTGGTCTGATGCGGCTCTTCTTGCCCGCTTTCGACGAGTTGGACGATAAGCTGTTGTTGCGGCTCGTCTTGGTCAACCTCTTGTGGACGTTCTTGCACTTGAAAACCACTTTGGACGCGTCTGATCTCTCGATGACCAGGTTGATTCCGCGGGGTTCCATCTGCTTGATCACCCATGGCTTGATGTCGTCCCTGGTCTCGAAGTCCGGGACCGGATGCAACGCTTGCAGTATCTCCTGGTTGTTGGTGATCTTTGACAGCACCCGTTCTTCGTTAGACATTGTTGAGTGGCTGGCGGGGGGTGTTTGGCTGACGGGTTGGCACGCAGAGGGGCTGTGCAAATCAAGATGTTGCTGTTGGTTGACTTGTGTGTTTTTTTGGCGGGGTCACCTCTTTCGTGAGCAGATGGAAAAGATAATTCTTTTATAAGGACGGCAAGTGTTGTCGCCTCGCGTCAGAATTGGACCAATGACTGAGCAGCGTTCTTACATTTGTCCGGAAAATTTTTATCTAAAGCATCACTGACCAATAAAACCCGCGTGTCCGGGACATGCTGCGAGTCGATGCCGGCTGCCTACAGGTGGGAGGAAGATGAGAGATATTGCTTTCACCAGCAATTGGAAGGTGGAAATGGGCCAAAGATCTGACCCAAGAGACTATTATTATCTGTAATCTGCTGATGTGTCTTACCATCTCTTTTTTGGGGGAAGAAATTCCCTATTTTAACGTGTTTTTCGGCCTTGATCTAGTCCACACTGATGGAATCGATAAAAAAAAATTCTCCAAATTTGGACAAAAGAAAAGCGTTGACGCAAAAGAAAAGATCAAGGGGACAAATGGTAAGAAAAAGATTGAAAAGATAAAACTGCCGAAGCCTCAGCAAAAAAAAAACGCCAGGAATAAGACTGTGTGGTTCCTAGTAGGTGCTCTTCCAGGATCTGTCCGTGATCTTTCCTTTTCCCCACGCATTTCTTGCAAGTTGTCGTTGGATCGAGCACATACAAACGCGTTCACCAATTCAAGGGATCAGCTAAGACAGACCCACAGCTCTGAGCAGTAAACTCCCACTTCCTTGCAGACGATCTGCATTGCCCACAATTCAAACAAAGTCAACGCAAAAATACCCTGGTAGCCAATCATCGCAGCGGGTCAAAAAAAAAGAATCAGTCAAGTTACGGGCTCAAGGCCGAGACACGCTTTTTTGCCAATGTTTGAGCTTATTCAAAAGTCTTGGTATAAAGGACAAAAAAGGTCTTGGTTTCGAGGCCGGCACCACTCTCTCGAATGACCCGACTCTGGTGGAACGGCTCAAAAGAATCCCTCGACGCTTCGGAACAAACTCGACCACCCGGTAAACATGTCACAGTGCTTTGCAGATGGCCCTGTGCTTTGTCAACGCTCAAGTCCCTGTTAAACCGCCAATGTCCCAAAAAAGTCACTGTGGGACTGTAGGCTGCACAAGGGGCTTTGCTTTTCTTTTCTTTTTATCGAAACGATCAGTCGTTCTCCGAGTTCGGCGTATGAAAAACTTGAAAATAATATCGACCGAGCCCCACGCGTTTTGAACGAGCTATACGAATAAGAGAATGCCGCTAATTGACTCATAAGTCTTGTGACAGCTAGTTCTGAGAAATACGTGGGGTTCAAACAGGCTTGGTTGGTTCTCTACTCACTTGTGCTTCTCTAGAATAAATTACGTATCATTCGAGTCATTAAGCAGCACTGTCCTCTTGGATACCCAGGAACGGAGACGATGGCATCGTAGTAGCCTTAGACTTCACTTTCTCTTTCAATTCATTATTGGCTGGGGTCATCTGGTCAGGGGAGTCTCCGCCATTGCACGGCAATGTATTGCAAGTAGTAATGTCCTTTGGAGAGTCCTCCTTTGGAGTCGGATCCTTCGGCGTTGGCTCGGTGAAGAAGTTGTTCATCCATTCTGAAGGAGACATGGCAGCTGACGTGGAGGGCAATGCACCACTGAAGGACTTGGTCAGCATCTTTTCAAAAGATGTCTGCTTGGTGGCCTTTACCGGTGACAGCCGCGTTTGCAAGTCTTGAGGTGCTATCTGATGTGGTTCAATGGTTGGTGCAATGTCTAGCCCAGTTGCGCGTCTGGGTCTTTGGTCATGGTACTCTTGCAATTGAAGTGCAATCGACGAAGGCTTTGGTGGGATGTTCTCCTTGTCCTGTTGCGGCAAGGGATCAATGTCGGTCAACGGACCGTATCTAAACTCTAACTCATTCATGTTCATAATGTCTTCAAACTCGTTCAATGGGTCAGAGGAGTTATCCATAAACGATGAAGAGGAAGGCAATTGACCACCTGGTTTGGAGTTGTTGTAGAATCTGACAGGGGTAGTCGCTGGCGTGGTGTCATTGCCAATGTTACTGCTTGGAGATGAAGACATCTGGCTCTTAGAGCCCCTGCCCTGTGTCTTAGCTGTCTTGGTAAACAACCTCTTTGGTCTCATCACGCCTTTGTCCCTCAAATACACGTAGCACAGCGAGCACAACAGTCCCCTTTTGCACAACTCCTCGCTTTCATTCCACTTCCAGCTCTTGGCATCCATCGTCTTACAATTGAAACAAGACTGGTACACTTGGTGGTCGTCCGGAATCTTCGGTCTGAGGTTGCCGTGTACCTGTGCGTTACTTGGAGAACTCATTGCAGTGGTGGTGTTTTTCTTGACTTTCTTCTTTGGGGGCGATTTGATGAAATCAGAGGCAAATCGCTTTGCCACACTGGCCTGGGTGAAGTCACTGGAGGAGCCGCCAACAACGTTACTCTTACCTTTGTCCGCCATATAAATTCTCAATGCAATGGAGTCGGGAGGGAATGCCTCTATTGGCTTGCTGCCGTGGACGTGGGTTGGGGGTTTCATCATGTTCTCAAATACAGGCAGCGACTGTGTTCTTGCTGCCTTCGGTGCTGGGTTGTTGTTGACGAATCGCGTCATTTTAGGAAGGCCATTGTTCTGGGTCTGTGGTTGCGGTTGTGGAGGTTTAGGTTGGAGAAACTTTGGCTCCTCATATTCATTCTCAGTATCTGAGGAGTCTTTGTTCTTTTGTTGCTGTGATAGTGATGAGCGGCGGTATGGTTTTTTACCGTTCTTGGTTTGCTGCTGCTGCTGCTGCTGCTGTTGTTGTTGAGGATCTTCGACTCTCTGTGGCTGTGATTGGGTCTGTTGAGATGTGGGCTGTTGGAATGCCGATCCTAGTCTCTTCACCTTGGCGAACCTCAACTTGATCTCCAATGTCTCAGCTGAGGACTTATTGGTTAACAACGCGGCGAAATTCGAGCAGACGCGACCTGGGATCAGTTGTTCCTCCTCAAAGTCGTCTGGTCCAGTGCCCATCAACTTGGAAATGAGTCCGTGGCCGACAAAGGGTTCGTCGTCCTCAGAGATGTCCTTGACATAGACGGAATAATCCCAGGAGGCGTCGCTGAACAACTCGGGGCTCGACATGAAGACCGGCTCCAAGGCGTCCCTAATGTCAACCACTCCCAAAGTCATGATGTTCTGCTGGCCAGGGATAGGGATCCTCGCGGTCTTGACTTGTGACAATCGCGTGGATCTGGTCAAAAAGTTGGTGTTGTCATCGAGGGAGTACAATATTTTAACTGGCGCTGGTTGTTAGCAAAGATGAAAAGGACAGGGCTGGTTGTAGAAAAAAACACCGTTTACTCACGTTTCATTGGCTTGATGTCAGCGATGCCCTGATTGCTGGAATCCGCGGGAGCCAGAGGCATCTCGGGCAGCGAGGGCATATGGTAGGCACGCATTGAGGAATACTCTCTGCTTTCTCGTCTCTCAACCGTGTCAAGTGTTGAATGGTTTCGTGTCTTGGTGAGAGATGCCGACTTCTTTTTTTTTTGAGGGGGGGGGAGGGTGAGTATATGGTGTCTCTCTCAAGGGCAATGGAAGGGGAGATGTATTAGGCCCAAGGGAGCGTGTTTGTTTGTCTGACTGAGAGCGAGTGGCGACTGGGCTCGCTTTTGTAAAGGAAGCAAAAGCGAATTGAAAGAGACAAGTTTCTAGCGGTTTTTTTTTTAAAGTTGAAAAGTAAACAGATGGTAGCAGGGGCGCGAATATTTCCGAATGTGGATATTATGTGGCCCGAGCATGTTTTTTGGGCGCGTTTTTCGCCAGCGCGTTTGTTTTGGTTCGCGAACTAGCGCGTTTTTTGGCTTTGGTTTGGTGCCAACCTTCTTTTTGGTCCAACGCGATTGAATGAGTATTTCTACGGTTACTGGTGGTGGCTGGCAGGACCAGCCAAGAACAGTGCCAGACCAGTCAGTTCCTTGAAAAGGTCGAGATTGAGCCCTTTCTTAACTGCTACAAAGCCCCGAGTAATTAGTCATTATGGTTTCAAAGTCTGTTGAATCGTTGGTCGCCCTCTTGGAATATCTCCCTTGGCCGCACCAGGGCATAGCCTCTTGGCCTGGACAAGTTCCTGATGAGCATCATTGGGTAATTCCAGCCGGTTTGTCGGTACGGGTTCAACGGTTCAGTGCTGTTCCTCGATCTGAGGAACTCTCTTGTCGTCTGATTGGTGCTCGTCAGATACATATGGTACCCGAGAAGGAGCAAAGGGTATAGCAGAGTCAGACAAGCGTAAATGGCGTTGAATAAGGACATTGGCGCGTGCTGCAACGTGTGTTTGACGGGGCCGTGTCCAAACAGTCTGTAAAAACAGCCCGTGGCCAGATACACACTTGTGACCACGGCCATCAGCAGAAAGGCAAAGAAGTACCGGTAATTCCTCTCGCCAACGCAGTTCCCAAGCCAGAAACAGTGATGGTCGTGGGTGATAACGCAATGGTCGCACTTGGCGCAATGGAAGCTTCGCGGCGGACGCCAAATGCGGCAGCTGGTGCAGTACTTGACTATGGCATTATGCGTCTTCCCGGGCAAAGTGATGGCATTGAGGTACTCGCTTGGGACAGCGTATGGGTTCTCAGAGGATGCAACGTGGATGTTCTTCGGCAGGGTCCCAGGGTCCGAGCCGGCAGCCTTGACAAAGGACATGAATGCGAGCAGCCAGCAGTAAAGAAACGTAATCACCGTCGCAGGGCCGAAGTGGTGCCACCACGACCGGGCCTCGAAGATGCAAAAGAGGATCATCGGCAGCGTCAGCAATGACAACGTGAGCAAGGCGTAAGGCGTGGCCTTGAGCGTTCGCAACCGGCCACCGAGCAGAAAGACAACGTTTCGCGAGGACCAGTGCGAATAGTTCCTCGAATTCGGCACGGCCTTGTCTTCGTTGGGCATGGCTATAAGCCATTGCAGCAGCCTCTGGGCCCTCGTTGCGGGCATATTTCTTTTTTCCTTTCTTTGACTTGTATGTAGTAAAGAGATCAAAGCCCAGAAGAAGAAAAAAAAAAAGCTGGAAATTGTTTTGTTTTGCCCCACAATTGAACAGGTTCTCAAAACAGACAGAGCAATGTTCAGAACAGGTTCAAGAGCCGGTTCAAGAGTTAGCCCGCTGAGACTTTTGTCCCAACGCCGCCCTGTCAGCAAATTAGTCATTGAAAACAAGGCCGGTGTCTGGCTTCTCGGCGCCTCACGTGCCGCTCTCAAAGGAATCCTCATCTTTTACGGCGGTGCGCTGGTCATTGGCGGCGGTCTCTACGCGGCTGCCGTGCATTACCAGGCCGATCAACAAGCGATTGCGTCTGATTTCTCGCTGGTTCCAAGTCTGCAGACGAGGCTCGCCGTTTATTACCAGGACCAGGTCGAGAATGAGGCCGTTGCTGAGACGACGTTGATCAAGGCTTTGCAAAGCGTTGCTGAGGAGGAAGGTGCCGGCGACGTGGACCCTGCGAATCCCAGACAGTTCAAGCTGCTGAACTTGGACCAGCTCGACTCCCACTCCAAGGACTGGAAGTCGACGTATGTCGACCTCGTTGTCAGACTGGCCCTGGTCAAGGCAGACTTGGGCGACGCCGACAATGCCCAAAAGTTGAACTTGTACGCGTTGAATTTGCCGATGGATCTGGGAAACCCGGAGTTGAGATCGCAGAGTTTGCGGCTGGCAGCTAGAAGGGCGTCTTTGGACGCTGATTTCGTCGAGGCTGAGCGATACCTCATTGATGCCATCAAGTTCAACGAGTTCACCCATTCGGGGATCATCTTCCAATCCAACGGCTCTTTGCTTCTCGACGACAGTGCAGACGTCAACAGCGAAACGTTCCGTGCGTTGTTGGACTTGGGAGTCAACTACACCCGTCAAGAGCAATATTCACGGTCGCTCGAGATCTTCCTCAACCTGCTCCAAGTCACGACGGACAACAAGGTCAAGAAGGACTCCAAACTCACTGTGCAAGCAAGCGACGTCCCGTTGCTCAAGAATTACATTGGAGAGATCCTCTACGCCAAGGGACTGACCAAGGAGTCGATCTCATGGTGCAACCAGGCTTTCAAAGAGTCGTACGTCTATTCGCGCAGCGACCCCAAGTCTGCTCATGTCACCAGACAAAGCCTGACCAATCTGGTTGCGCTGTACGGCAAAATTGGCGACGAGGAGCTTCAAAAACAGGCTGAGGACGAATTGAGTAAAGTCAACGTCAACATTGTCAAGCCAGCCAAATTTGACATCTTTTCAATGCTTTTTTAACGAATAAAGGCTATACCCCATGGTTTGTTGCCCCGCTCGACGTACCCCTGTTTTCTTTCTTTTTTCTTCGCGACTTTCTTTCTTTTTCTTTTTTTTTTTCAAGGCAGTGCCAAAACAAGAAAAATTGTACCAAAAACAAAAATTTCTTCACAGTGGCAACATAGTTTTTTACTGCAGAAATGAAGATCTACAACAACGACTGCGAGTTCAGCTATCCTTGGGAGCAAGTCACCGCTGCCAACTGGCGCAAGTACCCGAACGAGATCTCGACGCACGTTGTCGCTGTCGACGTGCTCAGACGCGAGCTCGACCCGACCAAGAGGATCCTGACCAGCGAGCGTTTGATCACTTGCAAGCAGTCGGTGCCCAAGTGGCTGCTGGCCCTTGTTGGAGGCAAAGAGGTGAGCTATGTGCGTGAGGTGAGCGTGGTGGACTTGAACAAGCAGACGCTGACCTTGTGCAGTGTCAATCTGACCATGTGCCATTTGCTCAAGGTGTTTGAAACGGTGACTTATCGCCCGCACCCGGAGGACCAGTACAGCACACTTTTCCACCAGGAGGCCCAGATCACCGCGTATGCCGCGTTCCAGAGAATATGCAACAAGATTGAGGACTGGTCTGTCCAGAGATTTGGCGAGAATGCGCAGAAGGGCAAAGCAGGCTTTGACCTCGTCTTGCAGTGTATCGACGAGCAACTGGAGAAGAGCGAGCACCTGGTTCATGAGCTCAACGACTCCTTGGACAAGGTCAAGGTGGAATTGGCCAAGGACCTGGACAAGGTGAAGGACGAGCTTGTCAAGGAGACTGAGGTGATTTTGAAAGAGGCGGAGCATCTCAAGACCTCGCTTGTCAAGGAGACTGACGAAATTTTGAAGGAGGCGGAGGCTGTCAAGAAGTCTATTCTGCACCAATACTACGATGTCATCAGGAAGGCTTTCAAGAGAGACTGAAGGCGACATCAAAAGAGTGTGCCAACGATTGTACATAGGGGCACAGATTGTCATGGGTTTGTTTGTTGTTGTTTTTTGGAATTTTTATTACACGGATACATAGGTTAATGGATACATAGTGGACGGTTGAGACTTCACTGTTGTAAAAGCTGGGGTAAAAGGGGGTACAAAAAAAAAAAAAAAAAAAAAAAAAAAAAAAAAAAAAAACTGTCTTGATTCTCCTGTCTCCAAGGCCTTATAGCTTGCCCCCCCCCCCCCAATGACTGCGGAACCACGTGAAGATACTCCTTTACTCAGAGGTGTCCGCTCAGACATTCTCCTGGACCCAACCAGCGACCTCCCCGGCTTCGTTGCCTCCGAAATCGAGCAAGACGAGCTATTGCGAGACCCCGCCTACCGCAGCACAGCAGCGGCGGTGCCTCACGCAAAAGTCGAGACGCTGTCAACGCAACGAACGCGTGTCATTCTGCTGTCGATGTACGTTGGCGTGTTTCTGGCGTCCTTGGACGCGACCATTGTCACGACGCTGGGCGGCCGCATCGCCAGCGACTTCCATTCGTTGCCCAAGCTGCCCTGGATCGCCACCGCTTACCTCGTCTCGGCAGCGGCGTTCCAACCGTTGTACGGCAAACTGAGCGATATCTTTGGCCGCAGGGCCGTGCTGCTTTTCTGCAACGTCTGCTTTGGCCTGGGATGTCTCATTTGCGCGCTGTGTGGCACGATTGGTGTGCTCATTGCGGGAAGGTTTATCAGTGGCGCCGGCGCCGGTGGGCTGCTGGCCCTGACGAGCATCTGCTGCTCGGACCTGATCCCGTTGAGGCAGAGAGGATTGTACCAAGGAATCACCAATGTCGCCTTCGGTCTCGGGACTGCCATTGGCGGCTTCGTTGGCGGGGTGTTTGCAGACAACCCGACTCTACTCGGGGGCTGGCGAGGAGCATTCTTGGTCCAGGTTCCCTTGACTGCCATCAGCGCCGCGTTAATTCACACTTTCTTGATTCTTCCCGGGGGGTCTTTGGGACTCGGTGTCAGCGGGGACGATATCAGCGCAAAGTTGAGGCTCATTGACTGGTATGGCTCTTCAACCCTGATCGTTTCGCTGATCCTGTTCTTAACCGGAGCGTCCATCGGTGGGGAGCCCGGGTTTGAGTTCAGCAGTGGCAAATTCGCTGCGCTGGCGGTGGCAACTGCCATTGCGTTGGGCCTCTTCATCACCGTCGAGCTCAGTGTCGAGAACCCAACGCTGCCACTGCGGTTCCTGGCGATTCCAACTGTCGCTGGGGTATCGATCTCAAACTTCTTCACCTCCATGGCCACGTTCTCCGTCACATTCATCGTCCCCATTTACCTCCGCATCGTCTTTGATCTGAACTCGACGCAGATTGGCAAACGTTTCGCACCAAACTTCTTCTCCGTGATCGTGGGCTCCCTGGGGTCAGGCATCTACATGAGACACACGGGTAAGTACAAGTCCCTTTTAACGCTGGCTGGACTCGTCGCGGTGTTTGGCCACTGGAGAGTGGTCGGATTAAACCCAACTTACACCAACTTGGAGCAATACCTCATCCTCCCAGTGCCAGGAATCGGCGGGGCCGTCGTCATCACAGTGACGCTTCTGGCACTGATTGCGGCGGTCCCCCACGAGCATCAGGCTTCCACGACATCAATCAGCTACCTTTTCAGATCGTGTGGCTCGACATTGGGTGTCTCCATCGGCGCAGAGATTTTTAACAAGTCTTTGAAACGCCTCCTCCACATTAAAGTCATGGAGTTTGTCGACAAGGGACACTCAGTAAAAGAGTTGAACGAGATCATTGTCGCAGCCATCCAAAGCTCGGAGTACGTCAACAACGGGGGTGCACCACACTTCGTTAAGCAAACGCTGGTTGATTGCTACGCTTCCGCAGCAAAGCACTCCTTCGTATTCGCCTTCATCGCCTCCATCCTCGCGTTTTTGGGCGCCTTGCTGATCAAGGAGTATACGCTACACAGCTCCATCAAGAGGAAATAAAAGGGAGGGGGCCTGCATGCATTGTTTGGTTTAGAATACAAACAGTTCGTGGTTCGTAGTATCCCAGTCGTCGTACTTGGCAAGGATCCCCGACGGAATACTGTCAAGGAACTGCCGCGCCATCGTGTTACGGACCAAGGTGTCCTTGTCTGCACGCATCACACTCAGACTGACAAACTTGATGATCCCAATGCCGAGCGTGTTGTCCTTGAATTTGTCGAGGTGTGCTTGACAGTATTGCAACGGGTAGTTTCTCACATACTTGAAGTAGCAAAAGAGGAGAAAATGTCTAAACGTCTCATCTCTTGAGGACATCTTCTTCAACAATTTTGGCGCTTGTCTCACAAGGAGGTCTTCAAAGTCCATGCACACGCGCATCCAGTTTCTCGACACCTGTTGGATCTTGTGGAATATACGTGTGTGGTTGACCAAATGGCACAGCTCCTCACATAGGTAAATCAGCAGCAGCGAGAGGCCGTAGACTGAGGTCTTTGCAGGGTCAATGTCATGGAACTCAGGGAACAAATCGTCACTTCTCAGTCCAGAACCCTCGTCACCGCAGTCGTCTTGTCCATTGGTGGTCGGTCCTAGCTCTTCATCCATGAAGTCGCCATTACTGATAGAGACATTGCCAAACAACACGTTGAAAGTGGGAGGTCTTCGCTCATCCTTTGGTTCATCCTCGTCAATGTATTGGGGAATTCTAATGATTTGGTCCTCCGGTGTCTCGTGAGGGGTGATTTTAATTTGAAAGTCAAAATCCGAATTGGATGTGTGGGGGAGGAGCGTCTTGTCGTTTCCTTGGGCATTGGCGGACTTCAAGGGCAGTCTGTGGGGCTTGAAGCTCAGGTCCTTGAGCAAGTTGTAACCAATATTGAGATCACGGTAATAGCTGTGATATTTGGGTGACATGATGTATTGCGATCTGTTGAGGAGCTGGAACGAGTACTGGAGGAATCTGAAGTATTGGTACGACAGTAAACGGTGGTGTTCGCGTCTGATGGTGATTGTGCGGTCAATGAAGAACAAAGAAGGTGGTGCAATGCCCACTGCGGTATTAATGATTAACTTGAGGTTGATAAAGTTGATGAATTTATTGAAGGTTTTAAAAGAGTCAACGAAGCCTCTGTTGATGTTGGCGATGAGTGGTTGCGCGTACCGGTTGATGAAGGCGTCAATGTGTGAATTAAGCTGTGTGACTGATTCACTGATGTGATTGTCCTGTTTCACTTTCAGCAACTGGATGACAATGATGGCGAGAAGGAATGCCGTATCAAGTTCAGACTCGGGAGTGGTCTGGTCGGATTCTGGGGTCATAAAGTAAGAGCCCAGGGTGCTCTTGATATCGTTGAACATGTTCAGTCCTGGAAGCAATCCTTCGCTTCTGAACTGTTGAATTCGCTGAATATGGCTAAAGATCTCTGCAGCGGTGACAGCACCTTCCTTGAGACTTTTGCTATGGGCTGTGGGAGGAGGCGATGTTGGGATGATGATGGTGGTGGTGGTGGTGGGGTCCTGCTCCTGTTTCGCGCGCGTTGGTGGGATCTCGCCCAGTTCCGGACTGGGCGTGCACGGCTTTTTGCCGTTGTATCGCATTTTGGTGACTCTGAAAGGACCAGCCTTCGTGTGGCCACGGTCAATGCTGTCCAGGTCGTGATCAATCTGGTGGTAGTAATCGTAGAGCCACCAGCGACAAAGCGCAACGTTGCTTCTTTGGAAACTGGCACTGCTCTCCGACTTGATTGGTTCTCCCCCACTGGCGGCGCCAATGTCAGCAAACTCCCCTTGAGAACCAACGCCTTGCACAGTAGCCCAGTTGAGCTTGATATCGTAGCCCTCGCAGCGCCTCTTCGACTTGTGACATTTGAGACAGTTGGGCCTGGCGCCGTCGCACTTGATCTTGCGGCGCCGGCACGTCCAACAGCCGACGGCTGTTCTGGTGTGTGCTGTCTTGGTGGGCGCCATTTGCAAAAACAAAACAAAGCGGCTGTAGGGCTTTTCAGCTGATGAGGTTTTTTTTTTTTTTTTGTCTGTTTGATCTGGTGTTTATTTTGTTTTGGGAGGAGGAGGGGGTTTTATCGCTGGAGTTTGGGGTAATCTGAAGCGAGGAGTCACGCGCGGGCAGCCCCAGCCGAGGAAAAAAAAAACGAGACACCGCCGGAAACGATAAGCGACAAAAGAAATGCAGCAGGCCAGGCCGAGACAGGAAACGGTCGCGTCAGAGCTGGAAACTCGCGCGCGGGCGGGAAACAGGCACCCAGCAGCCCATTCCCCTTCTGGACAGCCTCACCGCAGCCCCGGGCGCAAATTCAATTTACTACTGCTCTTTTTTTTTTTTGTTTGGGGTCTCGCTTATCAGAGGGGGCCGAAGACAGAAAAAACAAAAAAAAAATGAAGCGATTGCCGAAAGTCTCTCTTACAATTCCCGTTAACGTGTAGAAGAATGGAATGGCACCAAAAAAAAGAATTGGGTCATCTAACGTTTTACTGTTTGGCGATGGGGCAGTATAAATCCCACTCAAGTTCCTAGATCTTCCACACACACACACACACCCCGTTCCCACTTCCTATCCACAGATATCAGCTCAAGCACATGCTCAGAAACAGAACAACACAGCTTCTCGCCAAGCGGACCATCAACACCACACAGCAGACAAAGGCCACCGTCAGCCCACAACAGCTCACCTCCGCTGCAATCACCGGTGCACTCGCACGGAAGACCCCAGTTAGAGCGGAGGAGGCGACCTACCTGGACTCCCTCTCCAACAAGATGCTCTTCTCGTACGCGGCCATTGGCCTCTGCACGCTCAACAAGCCCATCCTCAACATGGTGATTGCCCTGTATCCATACGTGCCGATGAAGGTGCTGGACTTCTTCATTGGCAAGATCTACGTCGGCGGTAACACGCCGGCCCAGGTTTTGGAGTGCGGCAAGGAGCTTGCGGACAGGGGCATCAACAACTACATGCTCTCGTTGACAATTGAGGACGCCGAAGGCACCAAGAACATTGACATCAAGCACATTGTCGACGAGACACTCTCCTCAATCCACACCATCCTCAAGCCCCAGCTCGAGGCCCAGCTCTCCAAATGCTCCTCAGAGGAGGACATTGACTCGATCCCGCCGGGTTACATTGTCCTCAAGCCATCAGCAGTCATCTCATCGCCGGACAAGGTGCTGCTCAACTACCAGAAGCCAGAATACGCCGACCAATGGAAACAGCTCAATGAGAACTGTGCCCTCGTTACCGAGGAAATAGTCAAGTTGAACAAGCTGTTTGCAGAGAAGTACCCTTCCAGAAAGTCCCCATTCCTGCTCACTTGCATCGACGCTGAGAAGTACGACTTGCAAAAAGATGGCGTGTATGAGCTCCAAAGAAACCTCTTTCAGAGATTTAACAAGTTGAGAGATCCTGTCCAGGTGGTGGGCACGGTGCAAATGTACCTCAAGGACTCGCTCGACCAAATCAAGCACGAAAACAGCCTGGCCCAAGCCTTGAGTTACAGACTTGGATTCAAACTCGTCCGTGGCGCCTACATCCACTCGGAGAAGAACAGAGGTATCATTCACGACACGAAGGAGAACACGGACAAGTGCTACAATGACGGTGTCAATTTGATTTTGAAAGACATGGCTGCCAACAAGGAGAAATCCACCATGGGCCACCTCGTGGTTGCCTCGCACAACGCCCAGTCTTCCAAGATGGTGGTTGATGAGCTCGCCAGGGACGCCACCAACACATACCTCAAGTCCAACGTTGTCCTCGCCCAGCTCTTGGGCATGTGCGACGACCTCACCTACAACCTCATTGAGAAACACGGCGTCAAGAACATTATCAAGTACGTTCCTTGGGGACCTCCTGTCGAGACCAAGGACTACCTGTTGAGAAGACTGCAAGAGAATGGCGATGCCGTCAGAAACGACAATGGTTGGCCATTGGTCAAGAATGTCCTCCACGCCTACAAGAGGAGATTTGTTGGCTTGTAGACTTTATAACGTGCATATTTAACGAACTTCATGTATTAATAATAGAACAATTCATTCAATGCTTTAGTAGTTTCATTAATGTGACTCGTAATCGTCACGCGAATATGTAAAGATCTCCTGCATCTCTGGCGTGATCTCAAACGTCTGCTCCTCGCCAAACTGAGTCTTCAAAACACCAAACTTTTCAAAAGCAGCCAATCTCTGTAGCAGAAACTGGCCCGGGTTTCCCTTTGGAGGAACCTCGCTGCTGGGACCTTTCACCGCACCCATTCCTAACCATGGCTCATTGAAAATAGCCTCTTGCTCTTTCACCAAGTTCTCCTTCTCCTTCTTGGCACGATCCATGCGTGTCAGCCATCCCTTGTGCTGGTAGTCCTCATCGTCACTGTCATCGACAATGTGGAGCTCATGTTCCTCCTCCTCCTCCTCCTCCTCCTCCTCCTCCTGTTTGCCCACTGCTTCAATTTCCACGTCCATTTCTTCATCAACATCAGGGAGGTTCAATTTCGACACCTCGTCCTTATCCAATTCCTCCAGAAAAAAATCCTCATGGTAATCAGGGTCGCCATTGAGCAACACCTCAGTTTCAACGTCCTCTTTCGCCCAGTCAGGAAGTATGCCAGCTTTAAAAGCACGCAGCTTGAGAAAGAACAACCTGTTGCTCTTCTGACAGGCTTCCAGCTCCCTTTCCGCTTCAAAAGCTTGCTGTTGGAGTGAAGGGTCCCTCTTGAGTTTCAGCTTGAGCTCCCTGGCACGTCTGGTCAAAAATGACAAGTCTCTAATGACGCTTTTACCAAGTAATTGGATCCTCTTCATGTCGGCGTTCTTTCTTTTAAACCTTGGGTGCTCCTTCGCTTTGGTTGCATTCATCAAATGTCTCAACCTCAAGTAGTGTGGAGCCATGCCAAATTTTTGGAGGTATCCCAACTGCTTGTACTCTTTGTAAATGGAGTCATAAACGTCACAGTTCTCCGTTTCGTTGG
The DNA here is from genome assembly GCA_030569275.1 of [Candida] sanyiensis. Taxonomy (NCBI): domain Eukaryota; kingdom Fungi; phylum Ascomycota; class Saccharomycetes; order Phaffomycetales; family Phaffomycetaceae; genus Barnettozyma; species [Candida] sanyiensis. The sequence goes on along the minus strand of JAJMKO010000020.1, from coordinate 74,771 downwards.
AAAGAAGGAACCAGGCAATGTCATTGTCAAGAACAGCGCTCTCTGAGGGATTGTCCACGATGAAAGGGTCTTCGCACTGGGATTCTTGAACCACCTCCTCCTCGTGCTCCTCGTCATCATCATCATCCTCATCCTCATCCTCAACCTCAACCTCCTCCTCGCCCTTCTCGTTATTCTCAGCCAGCAAGGCAGCCTCTTCGTCCCGCATCTTCTTTTCCTCTTGCAGGAATTCTTCGAGGTTATCCCACATGAGACGCTCTTTATTCATCAGTGTTGCGCTTATGACTTCAGATTGACGGAATACAATATGCTCTGTAATCCTGTAGATATTTCTTCCGTGTTCATCCAAGAGGAGGCCATCCCGTTTATTTGCGGGCAGTGGGCGCTCTGTGTCGTACAATTCCAAATCCAGCTTCTCTCTCCAAAGTGGTAACATTGTATGGAAGAACTGCGGTCGTTTCAACTTGAGCTGCTTGAAAACGAGGTACGCGACGCTGGGGCCACCTGAACAAGACAGCTGGAAATCCGAGGTATCATTGACCGTATGCCTAGGTCTCTTATGGTTTGAATCGACCAAAGTTATCTGTCTGGGGCTTGTGAGAATCTCGTAGAAGAATTGCTTGAAGAAGCAGACAATGATCTCCCCGATTAGTTTGTTGAGGTATTGCTTCACCTCTTTGGGCAGTGCCGTTGGCTTGAGGTTGTTGGTATTGATATGCTGGAGCGAGTAGTAAAACTTGGTCTTTTCTGCCAGTTGTGAGAAGTCAATGAGATCCTCCTCTTCTTGTTCTTCTTCTTCGTCTTGGTTATCTGGTACAGCATTTGGTTGCAGCGATTGCAATTTGGCGCTGAACTCCTCCTCCAAAGAAGTGCACATCTCGTCAACTTCCAATGCCGCAGGGAATTCGTGGTATTGTACCAGCTTGTCAAACAACGCACGCTTCCTTTTGTAATACTGTGTCGCCTCGTCCAACGCCCCATGATATTCGAGGATCTGCGCGATTGATTTGGTCTTGATCTTGCGCTGGATCTTCTCAGCGTTGCCAATGCCGTATCGTCCCAGAAACTCAAAGAACTGGTCTTTCTCACGGTCATTCCAAGGAACGACGCGAGGATCGTACCGTTTGGTATGCCTCACGCCATCGTCGTCATCGGGATCAAACTCTTCCTCTGCGTCTGTGTCTGCCACGTCCTTGGGCTCCTCAATGCATGTGACAGGGACACCGGTGAAGAACTCATGTGTATACGCTTCAAACGCACTGGTGTAGTGGTCGAAGGGCGGGAGCTCCATTCGGTGGTGTTGTGTGTCCTTTTCGGCAAGTCGGTGTTTTGAATAGAAACATTTTTTTGATGAGGAGGCAGGGAGAAAAAAAACAAAGTGGTGTAAGGATGTCTTCAGGTGGGGGGTGGTCGCTCGCTATTTAATGTGCTTGTCCATAAATCTCTGGTGGAACTGGGACTTGAGCAAGTCGTTGATGTGGTCCTGAGAGGAGTCGCTTTTCTTTTGTGGTTGGTTGCTTTTCAAGATCGATTGTCTCCAACTCTTTTTGAGAGGCTGCTGCTGTGCTGTCGACTGGGCAATGGCAGCCTGTTGACGAGCCTGTTGCTCCTCTTCCTTGCGCAGTTTCTCCTGTTTCAGCTTGGCGAGTTCTTTCAGCAATTCCTCGTCGTCACTTTCATCGTCGTCTGTGTCATCGCTGGCGCTGCCGCTGCTGCTGCCGCTGCTGTCGCCGGCAGATTCAGATTCGCTGGCATCGAGGTCTTTGGTCTCTTCGAGGACCCGTTGTCTGCGCTCGGTATAAGTCTCGTGCAGATCTTCAGTGGCTAAATCACTGGCTGGGTTCCCTGCCGGGTTCCCTTGCTCCCTTTCTCTCAATTCCTTCTTCAACTCTGCCAACTTCTTGCGCGCATCGACCTCAGATGCGTGGCTGTTGAGCTTCCGGTACTTCAGCTGTCTGTGAGCGGCGCCTCCGAACAGGATACTGCTTCCGCCATTCGCGTAAGGGTCTCTCGCTCTTCTGCTCTCCAAAGTTGGCTTATGGTTCGTCGTCATTTGGTGTTTATTCCTTTGGCGGCTCTGCTTATGTATGGTTCTTTTTTTTTTTTTTTTTTTTGTGTTTTTTTTTTTTTTTTTAGTCAAAAGAGAAAACCAAAACTCCCTTCAGCATAGCCAACCCAGATAAACAGGTTTGCAAAACAAAAACAAAAAAAAAACACCAATAAAGCCTGTAATGCAAGTGCTCACTGTTCCCAAACCGCCTTCAGTGCGCGATTTTGCCTACGAGACCAACGACCCGCTTCATTACGGCGTCGAGAATGCACATCTCCACACATACGACGCCGCCCCGCGCAACGAGGACGACTTGCCCTGGGCCAGCGACGCCGGGGACAGGGAGGAAGACGAGGAGACCCATGCCAGCATCGAGCGCGAGATCCAGGGACTGGCGCTCAAGAACAGCAGACACGGCAGCAATATCCAGGGGAAAGCCATTGCCCTTTTCGACTTTGAGCCTGAGAATGACAACGAGTTTGCCCTGAGAGAAGGCCAGGTCATATGGATCAGTTACAGACATGGGCTTGGATGGCTTGTCGCAGCCGCATACGATGAAACGGACGACGGAGCTGGTGTCGTCAACAATGCGCACAGCGGGCTCGTGCCAGAGGAGTACGTCCAACTGCTCGAACACTGACAAACTACAAACCCTGTTAGCGGCGGTGCGGTCTTCCCCCATGCAACTAAAATAGTGTAATTCTCCATACAAATGCCTCTATTCGTCATCGCTGATAATGTCTTGCCAGTTCTCCTCGTTGACTTCCTCGTCGATATCGTCCTCCTCGTGCGCATTGACGTCAACGGCACCCCCGAGCTCGTTCACGAGGAAGCCAGTGTGTTGCAAAATGTCGCTGTCAATCTCTCCACCGGCCCCGGCATGGGCAATCTTCAAAATGAGCGAGAAGTTGAACTTGCAAGTCTGCAGACACTTGTGCTCCTCCTCCGTCTCGATCTTGTTCAGGTCGACCTGGAATTGCTCGAACAACTCCGGGTCGAACTGCCCGTGCTGGGCGTGGTACTGGTTTCTCTTCAAGAGGAGGTAGTTGGAGAACCCTTCAATGTACAAGCTCTCCAGGTTCTGCGAGTCAATGTCCCTGATGGAAGACGATATCAGCGCACCCAACTCGTAGCTCCCCAGCTCGATGCAGAGTCTCGCCAGCGTCAGCAGCGGCTGGATCAGTTCAATGTACTCGGTGCTGACGTCGCCGACATCGCTAGCATCCGTCGCCTGCCCGTCGGAGATCTCCTCCAGCGCAAGCTTCTTGGCCTGGAACAACTCCCAGGACTTGCTCAGCGCCGCGAGGGCCTCCTCGTCCAGCTGCTGTGAGATCTTGATGGAGGCGTACAGCGACCACGTCTCCGGGTTGTTGGCGTCGATCTGCAGCGCCTGCTGGATCAGTTCGTTGCAGACCTGCTCCGCCTGGGGCTCCATGCACAGATCCGTCATCCAGATCTCGATCTTGGTGAAGATGGCGCCGGTAATCTTCTTGAGAATGGCGTGGTCCGGCGTTTGAGGGTCCACTTGCGCCCGCAGCAGCGCCATGCCGCGGTCCAGCAGCTCAATGGCCTTGACACCGCCGACAATCTGGCCGACATACAAGAACTTCTCCGCTCCATACTGGCCCTGTGGATCCAGTTCGATCGCCGATGTCAGGTATTTGAACGCTTTGTCAACCTGGCCCGATTCGAGGTACGCTTCGCCAAAGAGAGAGAGGAACGCGGCATCGTTCTGACGCTGGTTCTTGAGCGGTTTCAGCAGTTTAATGGCCTCTGTGGGCTGTGCCGTAGAAATCAGAGCTCTTGCCTGTTCAATAATGCTCATTGTAATGAAGCCCGGGTGGAATAGTCTTTTGTTGTGTGATAGGGAGAAGCTCTCTGTCAGAATTTTTTTTTTTTTTTTGGTTGTGGCGATGAGCTGAGGTAAGCCACTGCCCTTTTTGAAAAAATCGGCCACTGGACCATTCACAACCAATCGAACCGCCTTTCTTAGAAGGAGGTATATCATGGACTACACCGAGGAGCAACAGCAGGAAATTGAGATCCTGGAGTCGATTTACCCCGATGAGCTGACGGTGCACTCTGCCACTGAGTTTGACATCAACATCCTGCTCGAGACCCAGTCGGAGCGCAAGCACAGGCTCAAACTGGCCATCGCGTACCCGGAAACTTACCCTGAGGTGGAACCGGAGATCAGCGTTTTGAGAGGCGAGTTGCTCGCAGGCGACTGCGCAGGGGAAGAGGACGATGACTCGGGTTCGGACTCGGACTCGGACAACGAGAACAAGCTGGTGATAATAGCAGAGACCATCGAGTTCAGCGACTCGGACCTTGCAGAGATACAGGCCAGGCTGCTCGACGAAGCCACTGACAATGTCGGCATGCCCTCTGTCTTCACACTGGCATCCTCACTCAAGGACCAGGCCGAGCAGCTGTTTGAGAACAAAGTGCAGGCCGAGCAAAAGAGGTACGACGACGCCATGCTGGCGAGGGAACGCGAGGAGCAGAAGAAGTTCTATGGAACAAAGACGACCCCTCAGTCTTTCAAAGAGTGGAGACTTAACTTCAGAAGAGAACTGCGCATCGATGAGAGAATCGCCGACAGAAAGCAGGCGTATCACCACGGCAAAATGACCGGGAGGGCGATCTTCGAGGCCGGGCTCGCTGGCGACGAGGACGTTGAGGACATTGCTGCCGGTGTCGAGGCCATTCAAACCGCCTGAATACATCCACTTGCATCCTTTGGCCCATGTGGCTTCTGTAGACGTCTACACAGGCTTTTTCGTTTAGGTAGGGTAACTAAGAGTTTTGTTAGACCTTTTGCCAAAGTTGAGCTTTCTCTCCCTCTCTCTCCATGTTCCAAGGCTTGACAAGCAAAATGGCACTGATACCGAGCGAGCAACTCCAGGCTCTGGACCACGAGTACAGGCTGATAAAGCTTGTGCACCATCGAAACAAGAACCAGCACCATGCGTCAGTCTGGTGGAAGGATCTCAACGCGCTGAAGCGCAACCTGACAAAGCTCATCGCGTACCTCAAACGAGAAAAGCTGACACAACACCAGGCACAAAGTGCGCTCAAGATCGCCATTCACATACGATGCAACCTCGTGCCGAAATGCTTCCGTTCATTCAACGTTATCATTGCGCTGGCACAGTTTATCGGTCTCGGGATGGCATTGGTTGCCATGCTGGCCAGAGTTGATGCCCAGCTGCCATTGATCGAAGGGTTTGACGAGGCTTTGGTGGCCAGAAAGGAAAACGGAATGAGAGGCGTCTCCGATGGAAGCGGCGGTGATACGATGGAGGAGCCAGCAGACGCCGATGTTGGCGAGGAAGTTGGCGAAGTCATCGCCAGACCAGCGGAAACAAGGCGGAAATTCGATAGCTTCGAGCAGAAGGCAAAGAAGAAGAGAGCTGACCCTGATCCCGGGCAGTCTGGCAAGAAGAGGGACAAGTCAAAGGGTAGTACCCTCTCTGGCGAGCCCAAGAGGAAAAAAAAGAAGAAGTCAGCCATCGATGACATCTTTGGGTTCTAGATACAATAAAAAAGAAAAACTAGGCCTACACCATATATCCATGACCATAATGACTCTCTTTTTATAAATGCATTTTTAACTTTTGTATCATTGTTCCAGGTAGTTTTTGGCCCAATTTGGCAGGACAAAACTGGTGCTATGGATGCCACTGTTGTAGTACTTGAACAGCTCATCCTCTTTTGGAACGCCCAGTGTTCTCACTGGGTTATTAAGCTTGGCCTCAGGGTCCTTGCTGGCCATCATGAGACCAATCTGCCCCGATGTGTAAGTTGGCACGGTGGTGTACGCATACATCACCTGCGGGAAGACTTCCTTCATAATGTCCTTGAGGCCCTTCAGAAGCTCGATCTTCAGCCACACATTCTCGGACGCCATGGTGATGACGATTCCCTTGTCATTGAGTGAATCGTTGAGCAATTCAAAGTACTGCTTTTGGAAGAACGCCGCAGCGGGGCCATCCGGGTCCGAGGAATCGGTGATGATGACATCAAATTTCGCTCCACTCTCCTGGAGGAACTTGAACCCGTCACACAACTTCACTTCAACTTTTGGATTGGAGAATCCAGCGGACATGTTGGGCAAATACTTCTTGCTGAGCTCAATGACCGTCTCATCAATCTCGACGAGAACAAGTCTCTCGACAATGTCATGTTTCAACACCTCTCTGACCACACCTCCGTCGCCGCCTCCAATCACCAGGACAGACCTTGGATTCGGATGCGCAAACAAGGGCAGGTGTGCAATCATCTCTTGGTAGGCAAACTCGTCTCGCTCGGAGACTTGGATGATGCCATCGAGGACAAGGACGTTGCCGTAGTCGGTACTTTCAAAGACCAGGATGTCCTGGAACTGTGACTTGCCGATATGGAGGATCTTCTTGACCCTCAGCTCGAGGGCCTGGCCCGGGAACGAATCGTCGCTCTGTTCCCTAAACCATCCGTCCACGATGAGGCGATGCGTTAGGTCTGACATAATCGTGTGTATAACAAGCCTACACACAGATGCAAAAATGGGGGGGTATAGACTTCCAAAGGATGAAGTGAATGAGCCAGCAGTGGAAGATGAAGCGAGTTAATACGGGATCAACTTGGCATTCGGGGATGGGGGGGGGGGG
>JAJMKO010000020.1:0-67969 GCA_030569275.1 [Candida] sanyiensis | reverse complement strand
GGCGGGGGTGCTGCCATAGTTAAGCCGTTGACCGTTTGACCTCGGGCTTATGTCATCCCACACAACTTCAAAATTTTCTTCTAAATGCCCGCTAAAGGAAGCGATTCAATCCTGGCTCCAGGCGTCAAAAAACCAATGAAGCACCCATTCCAGATCGTTCTTTCGAACAGAGAGGGCACTTTGCTTTTCACCAGTGCCCAGAACCAAATCCAGGTTTTCAACACCGCCACTGGCCAAAGGATCGGATTCTTTGTCGATCTCTTTGATCCGAAGGAGCTGATCAAGGAGAAAGTGGAGAAGGAGCAGGCCAGACAGAAGGCACTGAGGGAGGCCGGCAGTGAGCCGGCTGCCACTGAAGAGGAGCCGGCAAAGAAGAAGCAGAAGACCGAGACAAAGATCCCGACGCCGGGTGCCGGCGCGCCAAAGATCTTCAACTTCATCAGGGCCCTCCACCTGACGAACGACGAGAAGTACCTGATCGCTGCCACTGACTCAGACAAGGCCGCCGCGGTGTTTGAAGTCGATGAGGCCAACCAGGAGAACATCCTCAAGCTGCTCAAGAGACAGAGATTCCCGAAGAGACCGTCCGCCATCACGACATCCCCCGACAACAAGGACGTGCTGCTGGGAGACAAGTTTGGCGACGTGTATAGCATCCCAATCGACTCTGTCGCCACAGCCGAGAAGAGCTCGGAGACTGACCCGCTACTAGGGCATGTCTCCATGCTCACTGACGTGACCGTCGCAGAGCACGAGGGCAAGCAGTACGTGATTACTGCCGACCGTGACGAGCACATCAGGGTCTCGCATTACCCCATGGGCCACGTCATTGACAAGTTCCTGTTTGGCCATTCGGAGTTTGTCTCCAAGCTCGTCGTGCCTGCATTTGCCCCGCGCACTTTGGTCAGTGCCGGCGGCGACAATGCTGTCTTTTTCTGGGACTGGACCGCAGGCAAGCTCCTCTCCACGTTGGCCCTCGCAGAGATCCTGGAACCGTATTTCACAGAGTTCCACATGGCACCGGAGAGATCACAGAACAGCGCCAGGGACCTGAAGGAGTTCAACGTGTCGCACATTGTCCCCATCGAGTCCTCCAAGTCCGTCGCCGTCGTTGTGGAGCAGACCAAGGCCGTTCTCATCATTGCCCTCGAGCCAACGCCAACTTTGCAAAAAATCGTTGAGCTCCCTGGCAATATTGTCTCCTTGACAGCGTCAAACTCATCGCTCATCGCTGCTCTGGACTCAGAAGACACGCTATTACAATCCATCGACATTGCATCGCTTGAACTGGTCGAGTCCGACCAATTCAAGGCCATTGCTGCGAATTCCCAGGCTGAGAGTGAAAGCAAGGATGCCATTTTCCCACTCTTCACCATCGGCACTCTACGTAAGCGCAGTGAGCACTAAACCATAATAGAATCCGTTCACCAAGTCCATGAAGTAGTCCCCGGCCCCATCTCTTCGATACTTTTTTAAATTTAGCCTCAACGTCGGAAAGAAACTGTGGCTTCGGGCTGCAAAACAAGGACAGAAGCCCTGAATAAAGCAAGGATCTCGAGAAAAAGTCCCAATCTGATTGTCCATGGCACGGCTGAGCTGGCTGATCTTCTAAGTTTTCTGGCACTGAACAATGTCGCGCGCGGTAGCCTTTTTATTACTCGGGGGCCCGACACACAAGCCTTCGGTTCGGCTGAACACTTCGGTTCGCTTGGCGCTTCGCGCTCAACGCCACTGCAACGGCGGCGTTGTTGGGGCAGCTCCCGCAGTTTTTTGGAGAGGACCGGAAGTGAAGTGGAAGGGGCCTGGGCCTCTCTTTTTTTTTGGCCGTCTTCTGATGTGCATATACGAATGCTCGAATTTGGTGTCAGAAGGGGGAACGATCTCAACTCAGAGAAGGTCTTAGCTTTTTCTTTTTTTTTTTTTTTTCATCGTAAAAGAAGGGTATTAAAGGGTCCCAAACGTGCCATTTTGCGATTGGATGAGAGAGTTCCAATTTTTTTTTCAAACTCTGCCACATGGGCTTGGGCTTGGGGCCCAGAGCTGCCAACCAAAAAACTGTGGAAACACAAAAAAAAAAAAATAATGATGCAGTCTGACGCAATCTGTCATCGTCATCGAAAAATAGATAAAAAAAAAAAAAAAAAAAAAATAGGAAGGTATAAAGCCCAAGCAAGCCGCCTTCATCGCAGCTCAGAACTTACCAGCCGACATTTGACCTTTTTGCTCGTTGCAGAGAACATGGGACTGTCCTTTCTGAAGAAGTCCTCGCCGGCAATCACCGAGAATGTCACTGAAACAGACTCCAAAACCTTCACATTTGGCGATGCCGAGCTCTCAAGTGACACTGCCGATGAGAAATTCGACAGCAACACGGGCATCAAGCGTGGCCTCAAGGACCGTCACATTTCGCTGATTGCGTTAGGAGGGATCATTGGCCCTGGAATCCTGCTGGGGGCCGGGCAGACACTGTTCCTCGGTGGACCGCTCTCTCTGATCCTGGCGGTCATCATTATCGGCCTGCTCGCCTTTGCGATAATGTTGTCCCTGGGAGAGATGCTGTCGATTTACCCGACGGGCGGTGGCTTCCCTACACTGGCCAGAAGATTCCACAGTGACTCGCTCGGCGCCGTATCGGGCTATTCCTACGTGATTGTCTGGTTCTGTGTCCTGTCCAACGAGTACAACACGTTGTCCTCGATAATGCAGTTCTGGGACCCGGAGAAGAAAGTGCCCATTTACGGTTACATTCTGCTGTTCTGGGGCGCTTTTCTGGCGTTCCAATTCCTGGGAGTCGAGGCCTTTGGTGAGGCTGAGTTTTGGCTCGCGTGGGCCAAATTGATTGGTTTGTTTGTCTTCTACGTCTTCTCGATTGTCTATGTCAGTGGTGGTATACCCAACAGACCGGCCTTTGGATTCGAGTACTGGAGAGACCCAGGTGCCATTGTCGATGGGTTTAAGGGATTCGTGTCCGTCCTCGTCTACTTCTCGACCTTCTTTTCTGGGGTCGAGGGCATCTCAGCGACAACCAACGAGACCAAGAACCCCAGGGTCGCCATCCCAAGGGCTGTGCGTCAAACCACTTTCAGAATTATCTTTGTCTACTTCTTCATTGCCCTTTTCTACGGCCTCACCGTCCCATCCAACGACCCGGCACTGAGTACTCAAAGTGGTGCCTTGAAGTCACCAATCAGCATTGCCCTGGTGCGTGCCGGTTGGGGAGGCGGTCCGAACTTGGTCAATGCGTTCATCCTGCTGACGTGTTTGAGTGCCGTCAACAGTTCCATTTACATTGGCAGCCGTACGTTGACCAATCTTGCCTCTGAGGGACTCGCCCCAAAGTTTATCGCCTGGAAGGACAAGAGAGGCGTGCCGATTCCGGCCATTGTTGTTATGAACTTGCTCGGGTTGCTGTCGCTGATGAACATTAGCACCGGTGCCTCGGCGGCGTACGCATACATTGTCAACATCTCCGGTGTCGCTGTCTTCATTGTGTGGGCCACCATTGCGTACACGCACATCAGAGTCCGCAAAGCGTGGAAGTTGCAAGGGTTTGATCTCGCGCAGCTGCCGTTCAAGACAAGATTCTACCCTTTCAATGCCTGGGGTGCCCTCTTTTTCAGCATTTTGTTTGCGCTGATCCAAGGCTGGTCCACTTTCAAGCCATTTGACGTCAAGAATTGGGTCGATGCCTACGTGTTGCTCCCGTTCAGTGTCGCTGTGTACGTTGTCATTGGCCTCCTCAAAGGGTTCAACCTCGTTGATTTGTCGACGTGCGACCTTGACGAAGGTCGTAGGCCAGATATTGACTTCCGCAGGGAGAAAGAGGAGGAAGTGTACGAGAAGAAGCACTGGTATGCTTTCTGGAAGAATTTGTAAACAGTTTGTGTCTATGTTTGTTTTTATTAAGTTGTAGTGGGGTGAAATTTGTCCCAATGTGGAATCCAGAGCACGTTTCGCAGATCGTTACCAAAAAAAAAAAAAAAAACACTATTAAGGGGAAGACCACTGCCGGGAAACGTGCTCCAATTCAAAGATGCCTATTGGGACATCCGCAGTGTAGTGCTTTCTTTTTGTGCTCCGGTCCCCCCATCTCCGCGGTTTATAGCCTCGTGCTTCGTCGCATCAAGTGACTCGTTCGTGGGGGAGAAAAAAAATTAGGGGGTCGCACAGCGATCTCCCCAGTGACTATAAAGAGAGGCCATGGCCCTCTCTTTCTGTTGGGGCCTGGCACTGGGTATCACGACGCTCACCATCATTGCAATGCTCGCCCCGGCTCTCCTCGCTGCCATTCTGGCCCCAGCTGTCCTTGCCCAGAGCCACGTTGAGCTCGTTAGCCCAGCGAACTGGCTGTTGCAACCGCCGACTGGCTACTCGAAGGGCTCACAAGTTGACGACATCACCGCGTACAACTACTGCAACATGCCCCACGTTAACGAGGTCTCCTATAAGAACGTCTCCAGTCAGGACTACGAGCTCATTTACGTCGAGTTGATCCATCGTCACCACAAGAGAACCGCGTACAAGAGCAACACGCTGCCAACGGACATCCTCGAGACCTACCTCAACTACCCCCAGATCACCACCGGCGGTAAGATGGACTCTTTGCAGCACGGAGTCGATTTGTTCGGCGTCTATCATGACAGATTGCAGTTCTTGCCAACCAAGTACGACCCGAGCCTGGTGGCCTACAGAGTCACCAACAACAACATCACCACCCAGGTCTTCAACTCCTTGATCAATGGTATGTACCCTGGCGCGCAAATCACTCCGGAGTTGAGAGCACAGGACAACCTTGAGCCAAACCTGAAGTGCTCGCAGGCTGACAAAGTGAAGTCCCAGATAAGACAGACCGATCTGTGGTACCAAGACACCAATTTGACCATCTACAACGAGCTGGAAGTCAAGAATGGCATCAACAGAACCAACTTCTCTGGATTCTTCAACTCCATTGACCACTTCTTTGACAACTTGTCCTCCAAGACCTGTGCCGGCGACAGGGTCAACGTCACTGATTCCCAATACAAAACAGTGATCAACTTGGGCCACTGGGAGTACGATTACAACTACAGAGCCCACCCAAATGCCACCGAATACGGCAAGTACAAGTATGGCAACTTCACTTTGGAGCTTGTTGATCACATTGAAAGCTTCATCGCGGGCAACAGGACGATCAAGTACCAGCACAACATTGCCCACGATGGATCCATTGCTGCCCTCACCGCATTGATTCACGATTTCACTGAAATGAAGTTGTTCCAATGGCCAGGTATGGGCACCGAGTACGTCTTTGAAGTCTATAAGCCAAAGGATCAGCATGACACTGATCACTACCTCAGAATCTTGTACGGTGGTCTTGAGCTGACATTCACCGCTTTGCAAGACTTTGTTGACTACTTGCAAGAGATTGACACGGAAGAGGCTTCCAGTTCATGTTCTGCCTGAACAATAGTTTTGTTCTTTGCTGTATACCCCAAGGTCCATTTCAATTGGTTTGTAGCATAGAACTTGTAGAAGATGTACTCAGGGATACATTATACTCCAGTCTGGTCATATACTGCCCAGCAAACTATCGAATATCGAAGCGAAAGGGAAAATCACCTTCAAGAGATATCAATATGTATAATCCTTAGAAGCTCAGTGTCATAGTTGAGCCAACGAGTACGAAATTGATTCTCTATAGTATTTCCTTATATATTCCATGCAGTTATCATGATTATCGAAAACATGTTTCTTCGAGGTTTTGCAAATTAATTCTAACAACTCTCCTTTATTTCAAGGCGCAGTTCAATCAATGTGGCAATTCCGCCGGTGCTACGACGGTTATGTGGGGACCACGTGATCACTTGACCCGAATCGAGAACCGCATGAAGCACATTCGATAGCAATAAACGCCAAAAAAAAAAGGGGAAAGAATTAAAACAAGGAGCAGGTCTACAATGTTAACACACATTTCTTTCCCCAAGTCCACTGGGAATTTGTTGTGCAAACTCGGTAGATTCCCCACATAACACATACTCTTTTTTTTTTTTTTTTTTTTTTCATTTCTAGTGCGACAATCAAAATAAAAGACGCGTAACTGACAGACATTGAACACGAGCCAAAAAGGTCTATTCAAAGAACTGACTTGAAATACTCGTTTAATGTCTGCCAACACGAAAAGAGCTGCTGCAGAACTGACATACTTTGAAAAACAGCGCGATCTGCTGATTTCAGAGATCTCAGTATCGATGGACTCCATCCTCAGCAACCTCAACTCTCTGAATCGTTCCATCGAGTCGACGATCCAAGTGGGGAAAGAGTTCAAGAGCGTATCGCATCTTTGGAGTAATTTCTACGATGGCCTAAATCAGATTGAAGAGATGAGACTGAGACAGCAACGACAGCAGGGCGAAGGTGACGGTGACGGTGACGGTGACGGGGACGCGGGTGCAACGAGTCAGCAGGAAGAGGACCAAGAGACGATACAAGGAGACCAGCAACCGAAACCGAATAGTGAGACAAATGACGTTGGGATGGCTATCTAGCCACTACAGGCAAAACAAGTGTACATGCTTAATGTTACTGCAACACTCAAACTATTTTGCAATACTCAAACTATTTTACAAGAATGATTGCTTCTGTGATACGATGTCTTTCTTTGAGGGCTCTGCCCATTCTTTCCGCCACTGCTGACCATCGTGTACAGCCTCTTTTTGGGTGAGTTCCCAAGTGTCAAGTTGTGATCCGATAACTCAGATTTCTGCTGTGCCATGCTCAATCCTGTAATCTTATCAAAGACACATTCAATCGAGTTCAAGTCCTCCAAAGAGCACTCCAAGTAGTTGCACTTCAACTCTTTGGCGTAGTGGTGAAAAGCAGAGAAATTGGGAATTCTCTCCCCAACCATCTGGTATCTCTCCAAGGCAGCCATGCGATCAATCCCGACAATAATCTTAACGACAGCTTGGTCGCAGTAGGCTTCAACCTCAGGGAGCCACCTCTCCTTGATGTTACCCAACGATGTTTCATAGCCAGTGTGCGCAAAATTGAAGCAAATCAACACAAAGTTGGCACTCACGTAGAACTTGGGTCTCAACCTGTCAAACATCTCATCTCCTGGGAAGTCCCAAATCTTCATCGCGAGCGTCGTGTGCAAGTTTCTGATATATATCGGCATCTCATGCGTTTCAAAGAGATTGACATCGTCGGCACTCTCTTTGCTCTTATTCCCCATATACTTCATCACAATGGTGGATTTCCCACATTTGGAATCACCAACAACGACGACAGTAGTTTCCAACTTCTTCTCCTCAGTGAGACGTGTAGACTTGGTTGGGGTCCGTGCTAAGGATTTGAGATTGAAACTACTTGGTGGGTTCAAAGCTGTCAGTGGCCTTGATACCGACTCTTTACGGCACTTAATTGGCGACCTTGATGACTTGCCAGTGCCCGGTCTCGAGGCATAGTGTCCGTGCCTTGACTTCAAAGGGGATACCTTCTTCGAGTAAACATTGCCACGTCTCAACGTTGGTGTCATAGAAGTACTCGGCCTCGAGCTCCAGTTCGAAGTCTTTGCAACGCCTTCGAAAGGACCGGGGTTCTCGTCATTGACTGCAGTTGCGGGCATTCGATGGTCTTTACACTTTGTGGCTGATCCATTGTGTGTCAAAGTTCACAACTTGGTCCAAAAGTACTGGAAAAAAAAAAGTGGGCTCGGGCCCAAAAAAAAGAGCTGAGAACAGTGAAGGATCTATTGTGGAACTTCGTTGCACTGTCAATTGGGGTGTCCAGTTGGCTCTTTGAATCTCGTTTGCTCTCGTCGCATTGGAAACCGACAGACAGCCATGCACATGGCACTTCCCAAAAAGGCAGCCTCTCACTGTTAAGACAGTTACCCTACTGATTTGCGTAACTTTTTTTTTCTTTTACCTCTTCCTCGACGTATAAAAAAATCGCCACTCGCCCCTTTTTTGCTCTCTTGGACTAACTTCATACATAACACCCTCAATTAGCAAAATGTCCAAGGTTTTCTTCGATGTCACCGCCAACGACGAGCCACTAGGCAGAATCGTCTTCCAATTGTACAACGACGTTGTCCCAAAGACCGCTGAGAACTTCAGAGCTTTGTGCACTGGTGAGAAGGGCTTCGGTTACGCGGGCTCCCCATTCCACAGAGTCATCCCACAATTCATGTTGCAAGGTGGTGACTTCACCAGAGGTAACGGTACCGGTGGTAAGTCCATCTATGGTGAGAAGTTTGCCGACGAGAACTTTGTCAAGAGACACGAGCGTCCAGGTTTGTTGTCGATGGCCAATGCTGGTCCAAACACCAATGGCTCCCAATTCTTCATCACCACTGTCCCATGCCCATGGTTGGATGGCAAGCACGTTGTCTTTGGTGAGGTTATCGAGGGCTTGGACCTTGTCAAGAAGATTGAGTCCTACGGTTCCGGCTCCGGTGCCACCAAGGCCAAGTTGGTTGTTGCCAAGTCTGGTGAGTTGTAAATCGACTAGTTTTACACTGAACACATACACTTTTTGGTATCTTGTTTGAATGTTGTAGACTCTTGGTGCTCCAATCGCGCTATCCCGCTTTCAATTGAGGCTCAATTGACTAAACTTGATCCAAAAATGACTTGCGACTGGGTGGGTGGGTACCATGTGGGGTCTAACAAACCACCAAAAAAAAAACAAACCCAGAGGAGATACATAGAAAGTGGTCCCAAATACGTCATACCACGTCAATGAATTGTTCATTGCCCAAATCCTCGCACTGACAAGGCCACCCTCTGTTTTTTTTTTCTTTTTTTTATTGCTCCCCCAGGTCTTTTACTCTGCACATCATAGCCAACAAGTTTCAAATTGCTGTGTGCAACCAGTGTTTTTTTTCAACACTCAATCTCATCTACTGGCAAATGCGCCCGAGTAAGTCAAGGACCAGGTCCTTGTTTGGCCATCATCCAAGTATTGGTCTCTGAAATTGGAACTGGCAAAGAAGTCATAAGAAGGGTTAGGATCAGTCAAGGCCAAGTTCAAGTAGCTGATACCTTTCCAACCCGAGTCGATTCTTTCAGCAACTTCTTTCATCTTTTGGTCCCATTCTTCTCTGACAAAAGTTGGAGTTCTGAAGAAAGAGCTGATTGAAGTAATAGGGATGGCGTGAATCATCTGAATGTACTCTGGGTTGTTACCAAAGTAAGTGGTGTGGTCACACTTATTCTCAAACAAAATACCAGCCACCTTGTTCTTTATGAAGTTGGAAGGTTGGACGTCATTGCTGTCCGCCATGAGGAAGTACTTGTTCAGAGACACCCTCAAGACACCCAACTGGATATTGCTTCTGTTTTCCAAAGCAGAATCGCCAACAACGTGTCCCCAAATCTTCAAGGCGTAGATAGAGTTGTAATCTTCAGAAGAGGATTCTTGGTCCTTACCGTCACCAGAGACATAGACACCCTTTGCCCAAGAGTGGCCATTGTACCAGTCAAAAGCCCTGTATGCAGGGAAGAACTGATCCTCATCATTTGGAGTGGCAAAGTCTCTGGCCAAGTTATTCGCCCAACTCTTGACACCATTGATCCAAGAACCCCCCAACTCACGGTCAATCTTGGAGGTAATGGCGACGGCCAAGACGTGATATCCATAGTGGAAGTGATGGTCGTTGTAGCAGGAGTTGCCAAAGTCCCCTCCTGACGGGGCTGTCGAAACAATTCCCTTCCAAGTCTCATCATAAGCCAAGGGGAAAATCTGTCTATTGTTGGAGAATCTCTCGATGGCTGCCTTGAGTTTGGGTAGCAAGATTCCCGTTAGACTACCATCCCTCAGGACGTAGTGTGTGACGTATAGCACCCATGCAAACATCGCCAACTTCTTACCACCAAAGTACATTGAGTCAAGGTTCGATTCATTGGCAACATCCCTTGAAACATCTGCCCATGCAGCCTCTCTGATCTTGTCCAACACAGTGTTGGAGTACGTCAAACTGGTACCTGGGACTGATGAGAATGGGTCCAGCCCAATGTTGGATGGAACAGTCAGACTAAAGTCAAATCTGTTGGTAATATAACCAGTGGCTCTACCTTTGGTAACGGTCTGCAATATCAGACTGGTTCTGGATCCATTCATAGAGTTTGCGAAGGACTCAACATGGTGAGGAAGGGCAAAGAGGGCCACCTTTCCCGAGTTTGAGTTCCCTGCAATCGAGTAGTTGATAGCGTAGGAGCCCGTAGTGCCAGAGACAGAACCTGAGATTGAGGCGCCAGTTGGGTAGGCACCAGCCGCGTGATCAAACGCATTAGAATCCGTAGGAACAAGCTGGAAGAGACACCCACTGACAGAGTTGCTGGCGACAATGGTGTTCCCATCCTTCTTGGCCAACTGGAGCGATTGTCCATTTGGAGCTGTAATGTACAGGGTCCAGACCCTGTTATTGTTCAACGTGATCTTGTACTTGTTGATACCAGTTCTTGGAGAAGTGTCTCCTTCAACAGAGGCAAAACCCACGGCACTCTTCAACTTGGGAATCAGGTTGTAATAGACACCAGTGACAAAACCGGCACCTTGCACCAGAGGAACAGCCATGAAGCCGTCATGTGGACTTCTAAATCTAATCTCTGCGGACATGTGCTTTGGGTTCTCAATAGAGACTGTGGTGTTCTGGTCAAAGTCCTCAGAGGAGAGAACAATCGACCTGATCCCGTTGGGACCAAAGAAGAACTGGACAGGGTTTGCATTGCGATCTGGGCCAGAGACAATGTCACTCGCTGGGACGTGGTGCATACCCAAACCTTGGTAATCGTTGTCTCTTGACCACCAGACAGAGCAAGGTTGGATCCAAGTAGGGAGGTTCTGGTCGCCCAGAAGGAAGTTTGAGTAGAACTTGTTCGTGGCAATTGGTTTCCCGTTGCTGTTGACGTTTCTCGGGCTAACCTCGTGGTTTCTTCTTGCAAAGAAGGGAAGTGGCGGTTCAGTGGAGATGTCTTGGTTGAAAATGTCCCTGATATGCGCTTCAGATTGCTCAGTGGTCATTGCGGGGCTCCCGGCAGGAATGGGAATGGGAGGTCTCGAGTACATGCTCTAGAACTGTTTGGTTTGAGATTGATAGCAATTGTGAATGAGAAGCCCAAAAAAAAGATGTCAATGAGCAAGTACTTGACCTAGCGAGTGAAGTCCAGGAAGGGAGGGAGGGTTTAGTGCAAAATGGCTCTTTTTATAGCTTAAAGCAGATGAGTGACACAACCAGGTTTAAAAAAAACAACAACACCAAACCAAAACAAACAAACAGTGGGAAACTTTTCGAATTCGGAGGCTCTATGAGATCACGACTCCAGCGGGTTCATAAAGACAGTGAGCTGTTCAGCGAATCTTGGGAAAGTACCAAAATGGACTCACTTTTGTGAACTTGTTGAAATTGGTCCTCAAAGTATCATAGTTTTTCCAAAAAAAAAAATCAAAACAATCAAAACAAATGGTGATTTACCTGTTATTTCTTTCCCATTACTGCCAATGACATCGCTGATTGATCTTCAGAAGGAGAGTAAGTAGCTCTTTTTGTTTTTAAATTTCTCAACATGAGCCATTTTTACTGACCTCTTTGTATGCGTGCTATCCCTTCTCAAGAATGTTCAGACAGAGAATGGGTACAAGATGCTGGTGCTGGATGAGCGGTCATCAAGTCTCATATTCGACCTGGTGACCAAGGCAGAGCTTCTCAGCATCGTCACCGCAGTTGAGATCATTGACCAGAAGCGTGACAGCGTATCGGCGGTGGAGGCTGTGTACATTTTGGAACCATGCGAATACTCCATCAATTGCCTGTTGGCGGATTTTACCGTGATCCCGTCACGTTACAAGGCTGCCCATATATTCTTCCTTCCAGGACTAACCGACGCCTTATTGGGCCTGCTCAAGTCCAATTACACGCTGCAGAAGGCCACGAGATGTTTGCAGGAGTTTAGATTGCAAATTCATCCCATCGAGTCCAATGTCTTCACCACGGGCAATAAACAGGCATTGCAAGTGTTTTACAACTCCCACTGCAACGATCTCGTCATGAAGACGGCGGAGAAATGTGCCTCTGCGCTTTTGGATGTCTGTGTCCTCACAGGGGAGTACCCTATTATCCGATACTACCAGCCTAACGAGCACGATGGGTACTTCAACGCGTCTGCGCTGCCTCGGCTCATTGCCAGCAAACTCCAAGTGCAACTGGACAACTACTGCAGAACTCACGAGGACTTCCCACCGGAAACAACGAGACAGAGAGCGGTCTTCCTCGTTGCCGATAGAACGCTTGACTTGTTTGCTCCACTGTTGCACGAGTTCACGTACCAGGCAATGGCCTACGATTTGAAGAGCATTAAGGATGACAGTTACGAGTACATGGTTGAGAATGAAAAGGGAGTTAAAGAGCAGAAAACTGCCAAGCTCAACGATAACGACGAGGACTGGGTCAAGATGAGACACATGCACATTATGGATGCCAAGGAGCTGTCTGCCCAGAGATTGGAGGAGTTCCTCAGCAAGAACCAGTTGTTGGTGGACAGATCCAATATAAAGACCACATCGGACATGCTGACTGCGGTGGCAAGACTCAAGGGATTCGACGAGGAGAGAAGAAGAATTGTCCTCCACAAGACCCTTGTCGAGGACTTGATCATTGAGAATGGTGAGAAGAAGCTGGTCGAGCTCGCGGAGTTGGAGCAAGATATCGCCAACTTTGGCATTGACATTGATGGGGAGAAAGTGAAACACATTGCTGACAAGCTCATTGACCTGCTGAGCCAGGGTTACTACTCTGCAGAGGACAAGCTGAGACTTATCATACTCTACGCACTGTACAGAGGTGGGTTGATTGAGCAAGACTATGTCAAGTTATTCACATTCGTTGGCATAGACCCGGAATCAGGGTTATCGTGCGCAAAGAATTTCGAAGCCATTGGTTTCAAACTGGTTAAACCAGACCTCAAGTCCAAGTCTGTGTTTAGAAGAGAATTCTTGCATGAATCCATTTCAGAAGGCTCGTTCAACACGTCGAGATTCAGACCCAGTGCCAATAACATTATCAAACAAGTGATTGCCAACACTTTGAGCGATGAGCTCTTTGCCTACACTAAGGATAAGCCGGTGGAAGCGGACATTGACATTACGAGAACCAGCTCCACCTCAGTTGCCACACTCAAAAACCCGAAGCACAGACCAGCATGGGCCAAGAACAATTCGCACTACAAAGTCCCAAGACAAAGGATTTTCTACTATATAGCTGGTGGTGCCACCTATTCTGAACTGAGAACAGGGTACGAGCTGTCAAACACTTTTGATAAGGAGGTTTTCATCGGTTCAGACGAGATCCTCACTCCGAAAGAGTGGTTGGACAATGTCAGAAACCTTGGTGCCAACCGACAAGAACTTGAGTTAGAACAAGACCAACTATTGAGAAGACCAACCAAACCACCTGCATTTTTGCTCGAGAATCCGCACACCAGGATTTCTGGACAGCAAGTACAACAGGACCAGTTGCAGAAGCAGCAGTTGGCACAACAAGGCCAATTCCAACCACAGCCCAAGGTGGAGAGAGCAGACTCAACAAAGGAGAAGGAATCCAAGCGTAGCAGATTCAAAAAATTCTTGAAAGGTTAACTAATTTATGAATAGGACGTTACATTGCCAAATATATACGCTAGTAGTCATACGTTGTACGATCTTGCAATGCACCGTATGGGTTGTTGCTGTATGAGCCCTGCGGCGGAGCGGACTGGGAACCGGCAGGAGGAGGAGGAGAAGGTTGCTGGAGATGCTGGAGTTGTTGCAGTAGCTGCTGGTACTGTTGTGCTTGCTGAGCTGTTGCGGGAGGTGCTCCAGCGAATCCCGTATTGGCTGGAATGATCCCACTGAGGGTTGGTTGTGGAGCGTACACGTTTGGTGGCGGGAGGTACCCTGTGTTAGGCCCGGCCATGTTCTGCATCTGCGCCATCGTATACGGGTTGTACATCATCATGTACGGATTGAACCCTTGCTGCGACAGTGGGGCATAAGGCATCGGCTGACTCACAGGGAAAGGGTTAGTCGGCAAGGCGAGTGCCGGGGATTGCTGCTGCGGAAGAGGCTCTGCAACCGGAACGGGCTGCTGGTCGTGCTGCGAGCTCTCGTCGTCGTAGAAATCGGCAGTGGCCGGTGCCGGTGGTAACAACTGTGCCCGAGGGTTTGTTTCAGCATTGGCCTCCTCGTCTCGCTGCTTGCGAGGTCTGTAATAGTCCTCGTACGCCGTTTGAAGAAGCTGATATGGCGGAAACAGGTGCTCGCGTGACTGCTCGTCGATGAGGTCGAGTCTGCCTGCCCTCAGGTGCTTCTTGTACTGGCTCGTCTGTTCGTACCGGTCCCTCACTCTTTTCTCAATCTTGAGTCGCTTCACTTTGGCTGTGTCACTGTCCAAGAGCTTGTCCCTGAGCCGTATCACTTTGAGGGCGTCTTCATGCGTCTCCTTATTGTCTAGCAGCATGGCCTGCCTAATTCTAAAATGCCCGAGGTGTTCTTAGTTAGGGATGGTTATAATATCGCGACCAGAAAATTGACAGAACCAATAAAAATACCCACACACCTACACATATCGAGTCCACTCATTCGAACCACTAGTGATATACACTGAGTATCTACACCACCCTTTCTCATTTTTTTTTTTGCATTTTTTTTTGTATGTTTGGCCTCTTCTAAAAACACTTCAAGACCTTTGTACTTATACACAAAATAACCATTAACAAACCTGTGATAAACAATCAATAGACAGTGCAATCTATCAATAAAAGAAAAAAATCAAACAAAACATTTCATAACGTGTTGCCATGCCAAAGGTGCAAATATCTACCCGCATGGACCCCTCTAGATATCCGTTTCATGGAAACTCTCATCTCAAAAGCGTGCCTTCTCTCTGTCAAGACAAGACAACTTAGAACTTCAACAAGTGTGGCTTGTCACCAGACTTCAAAGAGAAGGAGGAGGCAAGATACTGCTTCAACAATGGGGTCTTCTTGATCTCAGCCAACAATTGTCTGTCAATGTCCTTTTGGTCTTGGACTCTCTCCTCCTTGATAACCTTCTTCTGCTCCTCGCCAAAGAACTCAGCCTCGTTCTTCGAAGACTTCTTCACCTCTCTGGCAAAGTAGGCCTTGTTGAACTTGTCCACATTGATGGCGGAGACGTCAATCGTGGTGGAGGTAGCGATAACGTATCTGGCATTGACTCTTCTCAATGGAACACCATTCACCTTGAAAGGACCAGAGACCAACAAGGTGTTGTCCTCCTCCAAGTGCTTCAAGTAGACAACTCTCTTGCCTCTGAAACGACCGGTCAAGATGATCAGGACGGTGCCTGGAACCAAGGAGGCTCTCAACTTCTGAGGACGGGCTGTCTTTCTGGTCTTCTTGGCGACTGGGGCAGACTCAGCTGGGTACCACTTTGGAGCTTGGGTAGCAGACATCTTTTTGCTGTTGCGGGTTGGGTTGTGATTAACGAAGGTGTTGATCTGACACTTTCAACAAAGAGTGGTTTGACGTGTGTTTACCTTTTGGTTTAAGGATTTTCAAACCTGCGTTGGTTGGTGGTGGGACCGCGACAGTGTGCCCGAACCGTAATGGTGCATGGGTGCTTAGTCAGATCTGCGGGGAGAAATTGAACCGGGCAACATTAAATCCCTTGAAAAATTTGACACAAAGTGAAAAATGTTCATTCTACAGCCCCAAGCATGATCACGTGATTCAGAAAAAATCAGAGAAAAAAAAACACACAAGCCCTTATCAGTTCGATCTGACAATGACAGCAACATCTCTCTCCGAGCCATTGTGGTTCCAAACATTGACGACAGGAAAATAGTCGATAGAATAGGCATCTTGATACTTTGGAATAGTCCCCGGCTTGCAGTAGACCGTGTAATGGCTCTGGGGATCGAAGCTAATGCTCTTGAACTCATCCGTCGTCAATGCAAGGTTCTGTACTGTCTCACCGTTGTTTCCCTCAATGGCGTCAAATTTTGAGTGCTTGTTGTTGATGCTCCCATCATCGCTATCATCATCGTACAAGCTAGTAATCTCTTTAAATGATAGCCCACCCCATTCCACGGTGGCACTCTTTGGAAGCTCCGTGACTTGCACCACAATCAGTGCCTTCGCAGGGTTCTCTCCAAGATCCAAGGCACTGTATTCTTCCCATGCCACAATGACAGGTTTCACCAACGAAGGGTCCTTGACAAATGCAACAGTGGACAATTGGTTTATGCCTCCAATAATCTCCTTGACACAGTTGAAGTGTTGCAGGGACAATACAATGTCGAACAACGGACCTCTAGTGGAAAGCTCCATTGACGCAGGGACCAATGGGATCTGGCCGCTGATGGATGAGGTCTTGGATGAGTCCATAACGGTTTGGGAGTAAGGACCAATGTTTGCTGGTGCCCAATAGGATCTTCCTTGGATGTGCACACCAGTCTTCTCCTTGATATCGAGCAAACAAACCACTGAGAGTTGGAGGAATGTTTGGTCAGGGAGCCTCGTCTCAACACAGACACGAGACGGCGGAAGAGGCTGTGTGAAGTTCTTGACATAAAGGGAATTGATCTCTAGGAAATTGGTCATTGATGATAGCAGAAGGGTGGAATGCTGGATGTGCGCACTAGTGATGTTGTTCTCGTTCAAGATGCTGTGTAATTGCCCGAAAACGTCATCAACTTGCTCTTGGACTGTCGACTTGGTGGATGCCAGGTTTGAGATGAAGAGTCTTGTTTTCAACTTGCTCACTTTTTTATGAGGCACATGCAAGAAGTTGGAAAGAGCCGTTGGTTGTGGTGAAGTAGTTAGCTCTGGTGCCTGCTTCGCAAGGCATTCGTAAATCTCTTCAAAATGTTCAGTCAAAAGTCTTGGTTCTGGAACAAACTTGGACCAGTCAACGGATCGGTCGTTAATATTGTGCCATTCTTCATCTGCCCCTGTCTTATCCACAACTTTGAAAGCAGTGGGTCTTAAATAACAAACATCGTTCCCACTCAAAACAGTCTCACTGGAGATAATCTCCAACTTCTTGACAAAGAAAGGAGCATCCAGCACCAACGATTCAAACTCACCACCTTCTCCACATATGTGTACACCGAATCTCTGGTCAAGGCTGATCATCGTTGGGAACATCTCTTTCAAACTCTTGCCCAAATGCTTCTCATTCAAGCCAATGGCAGCCACTTTGATCAGACGAGCATCCATCGACGAGGCCACCATCTCCTGCATCAACTCGCGCTGATTGCGTTGCCACAAAAATGCCAATGAGGTCAATCCCAATCGCAGACAAACGTCCTCAACTCTGGTTCTTTGGTAAGATGACAAGATGGCACCCACAGAGACAGCTTCCAGATCCGGATGCTTTCTCTTGACCTCACTCAACAAGAGGAATAGGTCCTCAATCTCGTCGTTCTCAGTCCTAGAGTACTCAAGCTTCTGATTGGTAGAGCCCCCATGGATCTTACCTCGGTACATTGGGAGATCGCAGCACTCAGAGTAGTACTCGAGGGCGTCGTGGCCCACCGTCTGGAACATGAAGCTGTCGAGCTCCTGGACCTTCGGATCGGCCGGAAGAAGGTTTGCCAGGGCAATGACTTCATGCCCACGGGCGAGGCAGTGCAGAATATTGAAGCATGAGTCCTTGCCTCCGGAAACAAGGGCAGCAACTTTCATTTGAAGAGACCTCTTTTTCCCTTTTAACGAATCTTACCAGGAGAAAATTTGTCGTCACCAGTCGCGAAATCTGATTGTCTCAGCCGTGCCTTATACAAACAAGCCTTATCTCTAAGATTAACGTTTTCTTTTTCTTTATAACAAACTGAATGCCACCTCATCTACTCATGGTTGGAGATTCTACTCATGGTTGGAGTCATCCTTATGACTGTTCACCAAAGAGTAGAACAAACCATCCTTGTTCTTCAACAAGTTCTCAGGAGAATCAAATTCCTTCACCTCACCTTTATCGAGCACAATAATCTTGTCGCTATCCATGATGGTGTTCAGTCTGTGCGCAATGGTCAAGATGGTACGCTCTTTGAACTCAGATCTGATCGTCTCTTGCAGGATCTTGTCAGTCTCGACATCAACTGCTGCTGTCGCCTCGTCCAAAATCAAGATCTTGGATGGGATCAACAGAGCCCTCGCCAAACACATCAACTGCCTCTGGCCAACAGACAAGTTGGAACCACCTTCACTCAATCCAACATCCAGTCCAGTGATGTTCTTCTCCTTGTTGGCTGAGTCCTCGCTCATGGAAATGATGTGGTCCTTCAAGTGGGACAGTTCAAGAGCGTTCCAAATGGCCTCATCAGTGTACCTGTTGCTTGGGTCAATGTTCTCACGAACGGTACCTTCAAACACCTGCGAGTCTTGTGGAATGATCGACAAGTTGTGCCTTAGGTCAACTAATCCAAGCTTGTCAATTGGAATACCATCAATCAAAATCTCACCAGAAACCTTCTCAATGATTCTGTAAAGAGCTAGTGTCAAAGAAGACTTACCAGCACCAGTTCTACCAACAATACCAACTTTTTCTCTTGGCTTGATAGTCAAGTTGATATTCTTCAATACCAAGTCCAAGTCCTCCCTGTATCTGGTAGAGTAACCGTTGAAAACCACCTCGCCAGCAGTTGGCCAGTTGGCTGGAGGTCTTGGCTCAACGATTTCAGAGGCCTCTGGTGTCAATTCACTGTACTCCTTGACTCTCTCAACAGCAACAATGTTAGTCTCAACCTCAACAGTCATTCTGACAATCCAGTTCAAAGACTGGGTGATCACAAGGGAGTAACTGACACTCAAACCAACAATACCAGCACTGATACCACCATACTTCAAAGTAACAATCGCCAAACCGGAAGCAGACAGGATAATGATCGAACCCAAAAACTCTAGTCTGACAGCCAACCATCTGTTAGCGTTGACAGATGGGAAGTACGCACTCATATTGTTGTCAACTCTAGATTGGTTGATGTGCTCAAATCTCGAGGTTTGGGCAAACCCCCTGATCGTCGAAGAACCACCCAAAGTCTCTTGGAAGTGGGCAAAGATTGGAGATCTGGTCAACGAGTCCAATCTTCTCAACTCTCTCGAAGTCTGCATGTAGTAACCTTGATAGTAGACGTAGATCACCAGAACTGGAATCACAATGAAGATGAACTGCCAAGTGGAGTACATGATGACAGCAAACGTGAATGTAACCTTGACCGTATTGATCAACATCTGAGAGATGGTTCTGGCGAGGACCTCATCAATCTTGTAAATATCGTTGGAGAACCTGTTCAAAATTCTACCAATCGGAGTAGACTCAAAGAACGACATCGGAGCTCTGAAGACACTCTCAACCATGTCATCGTGAAGCTTCTTGGAACCTTCAAGCGAACATAGCTGCCACAGAATCAAAACCTGGAAGAAGACAGCAACAGCAGAGCCAACACCAAGCAAAGTATACACACCGAGGTAGTACAATGAATTGGGGTTCTCACCGACACCAGTGTTCACCTCAGACCAGTGCTTCAACCAGACATTGGTGGCAACACTGAGGAATTGTGGAATAAAGATGAAACCAGCCAAAAACATCACATAGGTTGGGTTACAGGCTTTGAAGTAGTCCAAATAAATGTTCCACTTAACCTTACCTTGTTGACGACCTTCTCTTTGGGTCTCCTTGCCCTCCTCATGGTCATCAGAGAATCTGATTGTTCGCAAGGTGGAAACAGAGGCTCGTCTCAAACTCAGAGCGTCACTGGTGTCAAGATCAGAGCTCTCCTCAGAGACAATTTCTTCAGCTTGTTGAGCTTCTTCGTGGTTCTCATCCAAAATCTTCTCAATGTCCTTCTCAGCATCCTCGGTCTCCTCCGTCTCTTCACGGGAATTTCCATATTCAGCAATCAACAAACTCAAACCAGAATCTGGGTTCTTGGTGACTTCCTCGAAGGAGCCCTTCTCAGTAATGACACCATCAACTAGCAGATTGATATTATTAGCAATAGGCAAGACAGAGATTTTGTTGGTGGCCAAGATTCTCGTCTTGGATGCCAACAAACCGTTAGGACCCAACACGTTGTTGATCAAGTGCTTACCAACGTGTTCATCGACAGCAGCCAATGGGTCATCCATGAGGTAGATGTCAGCACGAGCATAGACGGCACGGGCAAGAGATAGTCTGGCCTTCTGCCCACCCGACAAAGAGATACCCTTCTCACCAACAAGCGTCTTGTCACCATCCTTCAAGATCTTGAAATCAGACAGCAACGCACAGGCCTTGATGGTCTTCTGGTAGAACTTCTCGTCGTATCTGTGACCAAACAAAATGTTCTCTCTCACAGTACCATTCATGATCCATGGAACTTGGGCAACGTAGGCAATGTGGTTACCATAAATGTCAACAGTACCATCAATCTTTTGCAAATCACCCAACATGGATTGGATCAGAGCGGATTTGCCAGCACCAACCTTGCCAACGATACAGGTTAATTCAGCCTTTTTTGCCTGGAAGTTAACATTGGCCAAAGCTACCTTGTAGGATGGAGTTCTTTGCCATAGGAAAGTACCCTTGGAGATCTTCAAAGTGACGTTATCTTCCTTGATCTCGGACTTGTCGTGGAGTTTGATGGCATCAGTTTGCAACTCCTCCGATGTCAAGAAAGAGGTCAATCTGCCAATGGCCACTTGGGCCTCAACCAAGGAGGTGATTGCCATTGGAAGGACAGCAAGTGGGAAGGACAACAAGTTGAATAAGGACAGAGCTGGGAAGACCAAGTCGATGGTCAAAGGCTTCTTCTCCCAGAACACATAGACAGCAAAAGTGGCACAAGAGACCAAGAATGGCGCTAGAGTAAATTGAAAGTTGGCCAAACCGGAGACCAGACTCATTTTGCGCAAGTTCTTCAACTCCTTGTCGTTTCTGACGTGATTCAACTTCTCCTTGTATGGTTGTTCCCATCCGTATAGCTTCAAAGACTTGATGTTGTTCAAGATCTCAGAGATGACTCTTGTTCTCTCATCCTTGTTCTTCATCTGAGCCTTCTGTAGTCTCTTCATGACTCTCATAATCATGGAGTTGACAGGGATACAAATGATCATGATGATGACACCAACCCACATAGAGCTACCTAGCAGGTTGTACAGCAAACTCAAACAAAGGAAGATCTGGAAAGGACCAGAAATGATGAAAGTACCCATGTTGGTTAACTCTTGCAATCTCTGAGTATCCACAGACATCAGGTTGACAATGTCACCAGTTGCTCGTCTACCCCTCTCTTCAGTAGATAACTTTAGCGATTTTTGGTAGATGGAGGCAATCAAAGCGGACTTGATGTTCATACCAACGTTGAACAAGTTCCAGAAGTACTGGTGAAGGAAACAAGTTTGGATGACAGAGAGTGAGAACATAGCCAATACAATCATGAAGCCCTTGGAGATTGGCTCTGGCTTGTCAGAGTTGTAAGTATTGACAAACTGAATCAAGTACTTCAATAGTACAGGCTGGGTGAATTGCAAAACATCTTGAAAGGCCTTGAAGGAGGTGCCGATGGCAATCTCAAAGCCAAATGTATTCAATAGCGACCAGCCAAGAGATGGTTTGTTGTACTTGGTCAAAATTCTTTCCCATTGCTTCTCAAAGTTTTCCGAGTTGAACTTGGACTTGAAGTGGGTGGATAGTTGGGGCAAGTCATCCTCGGTCAAGTACTTTGTGTAGCCCTTCTTCATCAATGGGGTCATCCAGCTGAAGGTGATCTTGGAAAAGAGGTCCGCGTAGTTGTATGGGTTCTCATCCCTCAAGTTGTTCAAGCTCTGGTAGACCAGGGACTTCTCTGGTAGCCAACTAGCCAGCAAAGAGAACAGCGACAGGAACAAGATGAAAACCGATGGGACAAAGATCTCCTCATTCAAGATGGATCTAAAGGTCAAGTTAAGGATTCTGATGACATTGAGCAATGTCTGGATGAGCCAAAAGAACAGTACATAAGAATTTGTCTGGAAAGACTGATTAAACTCATAGTCCTGGATGTAAAAGATAACAATCAGGGCAAAGTTCTGCAGCACTGGCTGCAAAAATGACCAGTCGGCAACGACGCCGGCTCTGTATCTCTCCGTTGCCAGGAAAATATAGACAAGGAACTGGAGGCCAATGAGCCAGAGTCTTGTGTGGTAGACCCAGTTCTTCTTGAATTTGATCTCATTGTTGGAGCGCTTCAAGTCGTACAGAACCTTGGCACCGGCAAACAAGGTCACCAAGTTGATAAGCGTGAAGAGACCGCCATTGATGAAACAAATGGTGAAGTCCGAGTACTTAGGCGACAGTGGACCCCAGCCCTCGTTGTCACGACAGAAATAGCAGTTGTTAACCATCGTTTTGTTGAAATGACTGATACTGCCCTGGCTATCAAATGCCATGTTCCCGGCCAAGACTTGGTCGGGCGCCTGGGCCTGGTTCAGAAGCTGGAAGATGCTCATTGGCAATCAGTGGTCTAATTCAATGACTGTCGCTCTCAGTGGGGAAAAGGCTTGGGCTGAGAGAGAGAGAGAAAAGAAAGGGGCTATAGCTGGTGGCAAATTGATGATGACAAACCAGTTCTTTTCTGTTAAGCGCAGTTTCGCGACGGGTCCCGATTAGGAAGCCACCACCGATGAGTAACCGCGATCTGCTTTATTGAAACCTCGATATGTCCCAGATACATCCACGTTTAACCGGTTAACGTCGAAATGAATTAATTACCCGAAGTGTGCGTTCATAACGTATGATAATCGTTTGCATGCAGCCCCCCCTATTTTTTTCTTCGTCCTACTTCAAAGCTCATTGGAGGGATCCAGTACATTGCCTAGAGACACTCATACTCAGGATTTATCCTTGATGTTCTTGTTGTACCAACCCCAGATCTTTGCTGTCGGCGTATTCAGCTTCTTGGATTTATCCTCCGCACTTGAAACATCAGTCTTGACCTTCAAGGTCTCCTTGTGCTTCTTGTCCTCGCCTGGAGACTTCTTGAAAACTTGAAACTTCTCCGCAATGGAGGCCTTCAAGTCATGAGTCTGCTCAGAGTAGAGGTGCTTGGGCTCAAACACATCAAAGATGTGGTCATCGGTTTTGGTATTGAAAAGCTCGTAGTTCACTGTACTCTGCCATTGGATGATAAACGAGGAGTTGAAAAATTTCAGTTGATTGGTGTCGTAGTCTCTATAGGGTATGAACTGCTCGGGAGGCAGCTGCCCGCTTTGGTACTTGTCAACCAGGTTACCGAACTTGGCTGTGGCCAACAATCCAATCAAGTAGTCTTCGAATTGCAATCTGATATAGTCATCTGAGCCAACGTATCCAGTCTTGTTGCCCGTCAGGGAATTGTAGTTTGTTGAAGCAGACACGAGCTGGGAGATCCATTTCTTGTCATACGAAGTCAAAGCCAACGGTTGGACGAGATCCTGGTTCAGAATGTCAATGGTGCCGGTATCAATGTTCACAAAGACATCAATGCCCATCTTGACCTTGTTGTTGACTAGCAAGGCATTCGATGTACCCACCATGAAGTGTCTCATAGCGCTCAAATCATCAAACTGTTGGAGTGGAAGATAAGGTTGGAAAACACCACCTTTGGCAAAGATCTGGAGTGGGAGACCGGCAAAGCTGAGCACCGAGTTTCTATCACTTGTCTGAAATGATGTCGCCAGTTTGAGCTTGTCGTAATACGAATTAAGTTCAGGGGACCCTGAATCCAAGAGGTTGTTGATGAGATTAGGTATTAGGGAGATGAATGATATCTCAAACTGGCAGAGTTTAGTTGGGTTGGATGAATAAAATGCAAGTTTCTTTTCTAGCAGCATTGCTTTGAGGATGACCAATGTGTTTTTCTTGAAGCTGAGGAAGATCTCGCCTATGGACAAGTCTGAATAGAAGTCCATCTCCTCGAGGTAGTTGACGTCCTCATTGTAAATGTTTTGCAAGTTCCTGAACAAAGTTTCGACAATTTTTGTGTCATTGAAGTTCTTTTGGGCAAAGAAAGCACCTGTCACGATGCTCAACTTGGCCTTGATCTTACCAAAGATCGGTTGCCTTAAAATCAACACAATGGCCTTCTGCACAGATGATCTCGTTACATCGTCACTCTTCTCCAGCAATTGATCAGCGTTGATCTGTCGAGAGCACGATATGGCGAATAGGGTGGTGTCTCGGTACTCGAGCGTGAAGTAGCAGAAGGTCTCCTCAAATGAATGTGCACCATCAGGCAGCGCTTGAAAGGGAAGGTTGGGCCAACTTTGGACTGCAACACTGCCGTCCACGCCGTCTTCAAACAGAGAATACTCAACCTCTGGTCCACGCAGATGGTGGAAGTTGACTATACACGTGCCGAACATGAGATCCTTGACGGTTCCCTCAATGTAGCTGATCTTCCTTGATTGGGACACTGACCGCCTCGCCTGCGTGATGATCTTGGGCTGAGGGTTCGACGGGGCCGACTGAGGTTTCGTCTTTCCCTCGTCTGTGGGTATCATACTGGACTCTCTTATTTCAACCCACGGGTTGTCCTGTGTCGAGTCCATTGTGTGGTGGGTGTTACTTTGGGGGGTGGGGATGTTTGGAGGGTGACTGACACTTACAATAACGTTCCAGCAAAAATGATTCGCGGCAGAAGGAATATTGGTAGGGGCAACAGACCCAAACAGTTCATGGGGTCTATGGCTTTGGCGATTAGTATGGTCCCTCGGCCTTTGAAAGCTCAGGAGTCGAGCAGGGAACCTAAAGATCAGAATTGAGTTGAAAGTGGGCAAGCTTAGGCCAAAAAAAAAAAAGCAAAGGGGGAGTTGTAATTACTGGAAGAAAGCAGGGCTCAACGCATAGCAGATTACGGCATACTGAACACAAGCCAGTGTTGTACAATGCGGATTCTGATTTCTAAAGCTCTGAGTTCCCTTCTCTATAAATTTTAGCAGTGACTGGAGGAGTCGTTGAATATCAGATTTGGTTCATCTTAGTGTGTGTGTGTGTGTGGGATAGGGGGGGATCAGTCTCAGTTCCGTCCATGCAATTGCGTGAAAAATCCCTTGCGACCTGAGATCAATTGGGCTCGTGTCAGAAAAGTCATCAGACATAGTCACATAGAATTAAAGAATACCCTTACTCAGGTGTAACGAAAGGGTCAATCTTGTTCTCTTCGGGTTATCAGTGAGTACGTATTGTCTCGTTGACCCCTCGTTAGATGACATCATCCAACAGCGAATGCAATTCGCGAACCAGCCAAGCTGGAAAACGAAAACAAACAACCGTCGACCAAAACAAGGGGGTCCCTTGGATTAACAACCTTCCAACGAGAAGAAAAGGATTAAACAAGAACAAAATAGTACCTTGCGGGGAATTGACTTGTTGATTTGTTCTATTGACCCTATACTATCTGGAGCAACCTCATTCCATCCTTTTTTTTTTTTTTTTTTTGCCATTTGTCTTTTGACCTGGCCACACATAAACCAACAAAGACAGCGCCACGGACATGTCACAAGAAGAATTCGTAAGAACACAGATATTCGGCACGGTCTTTGAGATCACCAACCGCTACTCCGACCTGAACCCGGTCGGCATGGGCGCCTTTGGCCTCGTGTGCTCCGCCAAGGACAAGTTCACCGACCAGAATGTTGCTATCAAGAAAATTATGAAGCCCTTCTCGACGCCAATCCTGGCAAAGAGAACGTACAGAGAGTTGAAGTTGCTGAAACACCTGAGACACGAGAACCTGATCACGCTGGAGGATATCTTCATCTCGCCATTGGAGGATATTTACTTTGTCACTGAGTTGCAAGGAACCGATTTGCACCGACTCCTGACCTCGAGACCTTTGGAGAAGCAATTCATCCAGTACTTCCTCTACCAGATTGTGAGAGGATTGAAATATGTCCACAGCGCCGGTGTCATCCACAGGGACTTGAAGCCTTCGAACATCCTCATCAATGAGAACTGCGACTTGAAGATTTGCGATTTCGGCCTTGCCAGAATCCAGGACCCGCAGATGACAGGGTACGTCTCCACGAGATACTACAGGGCCCCAGAGATCATGTTGACATGGCAGAAGTATGACACGGAGGTTGACATTTGGTCCGCCGGGTGCATCTTTGCCGAGATGATTGAGGGCAAGCCTTTGTTCCCGGGCAAGGACCACGTCCACCAATTCTCCATCATTACCGAGCTACTCGGTTCCCCACCAGAAGATGTCATTGACACGATTGCCTCGGAGAACACCTTGAAGTTTGTCGTTTCGTTGCCAAAGAGAGAGGCTGTGCCAATGAAGGAGAGATTCCCAAACTTGGAGCCAGAGGCTGTGGACTTGTTGGAGAAGATGCTGGTGTTTGATCCAAAGAAGAGAATCACCGCTGCCGAGGTGCTGGAACACCCATACCTGTCGCCGTACCATGACCCTAGCGATGAGCCGGTCGCTGCTGAGAAGTTTGACTGGAGTTTCAACGATGCCGATTTGCCGATCGACACTTGGAGAGTCATGATGTACTCTGAGATCCTAGACTTCCACCAGGTGGAGAACCAGTGATTTCCTATTAGATAGCTAGTCAGCCCCTCTGAGGCTGGCAATTATACTGTATTTCTAATGTGCCTTGGTGCCTCGGTAGTCCTGGAGCTTCTCGATGGGATTTGAAGGGCTTGTTATCAGTCCAATCAGAGCCACACATGCGAGCAAATAAACGATATATGCTCCGTTTATTTTATATTCGTTCTCAGAAACTGAACGCTTTGCCCGTATCGGGAGTCGAGAGAGAGAGAGAGAGACTATGCGCTGGCCCTGGTTCTGGCCCAAAGACGAGCAAATTACGAAAACATGAGCAAATAGAGTTTGACCGTTGAAGCAGATAGGGAGCCCTGAAAAAAAAAAAAAAAAAAAGAGATCGGCGGCAAACCCACAGACGCCTCAAAGTTTACGGCAAGAGCACTCGAGAGCCGGGCAGATTGCAATACTGATCAAAAGGAGACGCTAGATAGCGCACTGCGCTCCTTAGTCTCTGCTGCCGATATTCGTTGTCGCCAGTTTTTCCCGTTCGAGTTTGGCAATGCAATGCAGGTGCGGCGAGCAAATAAAAACGGACATCGACACATCTTATAAAAGATAGCAGAGAGCCCCCCCGCCAACAGAAATTCCAATAGACGCCCCCAAAGGGGAACACAAGAGACTATGAAACTGAGTCCTCTTCTGCTCGCGGCCGCTTCACTGCTGCCCGCGGTCCACGCGATCACCATCATCGACTCGATCCTCGCGACCCAGTGCATCTATTACATGAAGGGCCTCGACTGGGGCTGCAACTCGACATCGAACAATGCCAAGGCGTACAACTGCCGCTGCCGCAACGTCGATTGGCTGGGGTCGGTCACCAACTGCTTCGAGTCCGAGGGCTCGAACCGTGCCCAAATCGACCACGCCTACACCCACGTCAGGCAGCGATGCATTGACAAGGCGCATCTCGACATCCCTGTCGATGTGCTGAAGTGGTACCAACAGAATGCGACGGCCCACTTGCAAGAGGCCACTGCTGCCGACATTAAGCGTACCCTGCACCACCCGGTCTCTGTCAATAGCACGCAGTTCGAATATCCCCGTCGCTCGTTCAACCACATTTACGCCCAAGTCATCAGATCCCAGGGCTACCAATGGGGATTCATCTTCTTCTGGACTTTTGTCATTGTCCTGGCCACCATTGCCAACTTCTCCAAACAGTTTGTGTTCAAGTACATCAACTCGCAAAAGTCCAAGTTCACCTCCAACTTCAACAACAAGCTCCGCTTCCATTTGACCATGTCCAACCTGCTGACGACCAAGTCCAGATTCAAGCTGCTCGGCTTCTGGACCGTGCAGCTGCCGACACGAATCGAATCGTTCATCATTGTCTTCTATATGATCTACCAAGTGCTAGCATCAACCACAGGCTATTCCATCGAATTGCCAAACCAGTACCAGAACACGCGCACCTACCAACTGATGGACCTCGTTGGCTACAGAACAGGACTCAACTCTTTTGCCCTCATCCCACCAACGTTCTTCTTTGGCATCAGAAACAACCCTTTCATCAAATTAACTGGACTTTCGATCAACTCCTTCATGCAATTCCACAAATGGTGTGCCTATGGTGTCGTTATCCAGGCCATAATCCACTCGGCCGCCTGGACACATTACACCATTGTCGAGGGTGACTACGCCGTCTGGGCCTCGGACAAGTACTGGCAGTGGGGTATCGGTGGAACCACTGTCGTCACGCTGATGGCGTTCCAAGGAAGCCTGATCTTCAGGGAGGCCTCCTACGAGCTCTTCCTCATCCTCCACAAGTTGTTTGGAATCTTCTTCATCGTGACGATGTGGTACCATTGCAAAAGCATTGGCTGGCTACAATGGATCTACGCCACCATTGCCATTTGGGGCTATGACCGTATCCTGAGATTCTTCCTCATCCTATGGAACGGTGGGGTCAAAGTGGCCAAGGTGACCAAGCTGGGCCAAGGCCTCATCAGGGTTGTCGTTCCAAAGCCAGACAAGTACAACGATTACTACTTTGGTGGCTGCTTCAACTACTTCTACTTCCTGAGTGGGATCAGAGGTTACCAATCTCATCCGTTTTCCATGATGAAGTCCAAGAGACGCGGCGAAGAGAACTGCTACGCCATTGTCTGCAAAGCTCAGAGGGGAATCACCAAGAAACTAGCCCATAACTTGGCAATGACCGAGAAGCCCTCGGTCCTGATGAATGTCATCACTGAGGGCCCTTATGGCCACCGCATCCCACTCCACACACACGAGCAATACGTGTTCCTTTCTGCTGGTATCGGCTTCACTCCAAGTTACTCGCAGGCCGTCGAACTCATCGAGAAGAACAATGAGAAACGCTCTGGATTCAAGCAGCATATCAAGTTTTCTTGGGTTGTCGGAAATATGGAGTACTTCCACTTGTTTTTGGAAGACATGAAGTACCTGATTGAAAATAATGTGCTGCTGGACATCCACATTACCTCTGGTGACAAGGGTAAACTGGCTGAGTTGCTCAAGAGTGAGCCTCTTCTCGACACTGCCACTGTCACTTTCACCTGCTATGACAACCAAAGACCGTTGGTCGATGACATTATCAATGCGACCGACTTGCAATATTCCACCACATTTGTCAGTTCAGGTCCAAGCCTGTTCACTGACCAGACCAGATTCGCCGTCAAGCACTTGATCAAGGACTCCAAGGTTAGAATCGACTACTACACTGAGTCCTTCGAGTTTTGAGCCGTAATTGCCGTGTACATAATAGATATCTATTAATCAGCAGTTCTGTAGGTAAGACGACCTTAACAAAAGCCATCACATGAGTCAAACAAAAGGGCTGGGGTCTCAAGGGGCTGATGCACTCGTCGGACCAAACAGTATTTTTATAGCAGCGAGCTTGTCGTACATTGCGGTGAAACCCCTCGATGCAGTTCAAACGACCCATTTTGGAGTGGTGCCAATGAATGACACTTTCAAAGTGCAAAGTAACGAGATTGACGAGTTAGCCAGGGGGAAACGAGATTTTGAGTTGTGCCATGAGGATGATGGGTATCTGAGATCGACCTCTGTGTCAGCGATCAAATCAGTTGACTCTCAAGAGAGAAACCAGACTAATCCTAATCTTGATGTTTGTTTGAAATACTCCATGTTGCCTCCCAGTCTGCTCAGTGCATCAAGTACCCAGTAGAGTCGCATTTTCGCGAAAACGCGTCGCGTCCCTTACAGATGCTCCTCTTCTTTCTTTTTTTAGATCATTACGTAAAGGCGCGCCGAATCTAGAAATATGTCCCTTCGCTTAGTCCTTTTTTTTATTAGTTTTAAAAGGGTTTGATG
This sequence comes from [Candida] sanyiensis, assembly GCA_030569275.1. Lineage (NCBI taxonomy): Eukaryota > Fungi > Ascomycota > Saccharomycetes > Phaffomycetales > Phaffomycetaceae > Barnettozyma > [Candida] sanyiensis. The sequence continues at coordinate 38,118 of JAJMKO010000020.1, read as the reverse complement.
TTTGTTTCATCGGGTCAGGCTCTGATCTGATCTGATTTGTTGGGGGGACACTTCTGAATCCTATCCTTTTCCTCACACACTCACCAATCCACCCCTTCTCTCTCTTCCAGTCCAGGCCGTACTGTGACGAGGACAGAACCACTGCATCATGGGACTCTTCACATCCAGTTGGGAGCGTCAGGTTGACAACAACCTGTTCTCTTTTATAGAGGTTGATCAGTTCAAGAACTTCAAGTTCACGACGATATGCAACTATTTAATCATGTGGTTCCTCCTCCTTTTGCAAGCCGCCATGTATGGCGTGGATGTCTACACCTGTGTCAGACTGCTGGCTTTCAACACATGGACATCGGAGGTCAGACCGGTCATTTCGTTCAAGATCTCCAAGTGGTTGTTTGCGGCATGCATCATTTGCTCAATTGTCCTGCTTGTATTCGAAGCGATCAGGGGCATAAGGGTTTACAGAACGGAGAACGTTTCGCTGACGTACACCAACCCGTTCGCACGGACAGCGAGATCCATCCTCAGTTACAAACAGTTTTGCCTGTTGAATGAAATCAACCCAAACGGGGGGTTTGACAAGATGGCATTTTACACGTACTTCACATTGCACAGCTCAAAGAAGCTTTTGCTGGCAGACTCGCCGAGACAGGTCATCAATGCGCTCACTTTATGGTCTGTGCTCCACGTTGAGACAAAATTCTGGGACACCCTCAAAAACATCTCGGTCAACAACAGAAATGCGGCGCTGATCATGTACGGCATGTGCATATCTTTCTTTATCTGGATTTTTTTCATTGCCCAGTTGTTCTTTGCGCTGATATTTGTCGTCCCCGTCTACTACGAGGTCCTCCACACGCTCAAATTCCAGAGCCTTCGTCAATATGTCTGCATCAAGGTTGATAAGACGGTGAAGAAGCTTGCCCGCAAGTACCAGAAGGAATCTCTGAGAAAGCGTTATGCGGAGGGCAGAAGAAAACAGAGTCGGGAGAAACTTCTTGAGAAGCCAAGCATACCTGTTCTCCAAACCAAATACTCGGGTGCGTCACTACCGAGTTACAGATCCATCCCACCGCTATCCAAGCAGGGCACGTTTGACACGTTGAATAGCATCCCGGAAACGAAGCCGTACTCGCAGCTCGATGGATCGAATGACTACAAACTTCGCTCCTCAGGCGAGGCCAGATACATCGATGAGAAGGTGCCAGTCGAGGTGCATACGGTCGATGTCAACCCTTTCAAGGATCCAGTCATGACAAGACCTGACCTGGCATACCACAGTTCTTCCAGAACAAACTTTGCATTGCATATCGACCAGTCAAGTTCTCCCAACCACTCCCAAGAGAAGCCAGAGCCCAAGCCACAGCACCTCCCGAGTTATGCCAGTGCCCAGAAGCTCCCACAGTGCTTGCCAGGGAGAGTGGTGAATTCGCAAGACCAACCGACAGTCTTCCCGACACGCACCACTTTCGCCCAATCGTCGTACTTGGATAGATACGACACTGCATACGTGAGCTCACAGAGTAACCTGATCAGTCACTCGGTGTCGAATGCTGAAGACCTCGCCGCTGTCCCAGACCAATGGGGACAACAGGACGATTTTTCCGATGACGGCGACCTCTTCTACGAGGACAACCACATGTCTCGCAAGGATGTGAGACCAAGTTTAATACTGCGGGCAAAGGAGATGGAAATGGAGGATTACTCGCGGTTCAAACCAGGACGCAGAGATCACATGGTTTGAGTATATTTATATAATGTTGACGATCTACGCTAGCATTTCTTCTGTAAGCATACCGTCATTATATACAATCAAAGTTTTCCCATATTTACAACATCACACAATTACCCTTCTCTCTACTTCTTAGCAGCCTTCTCAGCCTCGTATTCCCTCTTCAACTTCTTCAACTCCTCATCGGTGATTGGAGGAATTGGAACGTCGTCAAACGTGTCCTTGCCCAAGAAGGAGTATGTGTACAGGTAGACACCCACGGTGATGCTGGACAGGACGGCGAATGTGGCAGCGTTCTTCCAGAAGTAGGGTCTTCTGGCCCTGATCATGGCAGGCGTCATCTTGTAGGTTCTTGGGTCATGGTAAGGAGAGTTTTTGCTGCCGAAAAATTGTTAGCATAAAAGCACTGAACTGTTGCACAACAGGCCACTTACAACACCGTCATCTTTTTGGATTCTTGGATCGTATCAAGTCAGGCGTCTCAAGTACCAGCTAATCTGTTCGCATTTTTTCAAAATTGGCGGGCGGGAAAAAGAGTTGGCACGTGATCTCTACGGTCACGTGATAGGGAACACAACAGTTGTTGCGATGAGGGTATGTGGTCCCGACCGACTTCATAAAATTTTTCTAAAAGCGCAGATGATTAACTGCGTGTGTTGATCTCAAAGCATAAACACCGAAAGGAGCTAATTGGTATGTCTGGGTCACTAGTTAAGTCAGATGCAACTCCACCTCCAAAGGATGACGAGGAATTGGCTCTTGAGAAACTGGTCTTTGGCGATCTGGAAGGTTTCGGCGCAGGGCTGAAGAACATTGAGGACCTTTACAACGAGTCTTCCGAGGAGTATTCAAGCGACGGAGACGAGAGCGATGAGGATGAAGACAAGCAATTCGGTGGAATCCAAGATGACCAGCTGTTCTTTGTCGATGACGGCAACAGCGATGAGCGCATGGATGTCGATGACGCTGACGGAGCCGAGCGGGAAGAGGGATCCCAAGGGGATGAAGAGTCAGGTGAAAGCGATGCCTGGGTGGATAGCGAGGATGAAGGCGCCCAGGTCTCGTTGTTCCAATCGAGAAAGCTTGTGAAGCTGCGGAGGGTGGAGACTGACGAGGTTATTGGTGGGAAGAGTTACATTGCCAGGCTGAGATCCCAGTTCGAGAAGATCTACCCGAGACCGAAATGGGCAGACCATGAACCTTCCGAGGGCGAGGACGAGGAGGACTCTGACGCGGAGATGGGTGGCGATTCAGACGACGAGGAGCACGAGCGAACAGAGAGCGGGGACGTCAGGGCATTGGCCAAGATCCTCCAATCCAACAAACAGCTGACCAACACGAAGGCCTCCAAGCTATTACCGCACACCAAGATCGACATTACCAGACTGAAGGATGCCAACCAGAAGCACGTGTCCAAGTCGGCCATCCAAACGATCTCGTTCCATCCAACGCATCCACTGCTCTTGACCGCCGGTTACGACCGCACGGTCAGGGTGTACAACATTGACGGCAAGCAAAACAATGTTGTATCGACGATCCATTTCAGAGACTCCTCCTTGCAGACAGCGGCGTTCAACCCAAATCCAAAGATCAGCAAGATCTATGCCGGTGGTAGAAGAAGATACATGTACAGATGGGATCTCCAATCGGGCGAGGTGGAGAAGATCAGCAGAATGTATGGCCATGAGGCCACACAAAGAACTTTTGAGCACTTCAAACTGTCGCCAAGGGGCCAGTACATTGCATTGCAGGGTAACAACGGGTGGATCAACATCATTTCAGCGCAGACGTCGCAGTGGGTGCACGGCTTCAAGATTGAAGGCACGATTGTCGACTTTGACTGGGGCTGCGATGAGGACCTGATTGTAGGTGTCAATTCGATGGGCCAGGTCTGGGAGTTCAGCATGGCCAAGCAGACAGTGTCCCAGAGATGGCAGGACGAGTCGGGAGTGGACATCACCAAGATCAGACTCGGTGGCAAGAATGACAGATGGTGTGCCATTGGCAGTGGCAGCGGTGTCGTAAACATTTACGACCGTTTGCAAGGAACAAGGAAGCCGGTTGGCGTCGTTGAGAACCTCGTCAACACCATTTCCACGCTGGAGTTCAGCCACGATGGCCAGATCCTGTGCATTGCCAGCAGGGCGAAGAAAGACGCACTCAGACTGGTCCATGTCCCAAGTTTTAAAGTGTTCCAAAACTGGCCAACTTCGGGGACTCCTCTTGGCCGTGTCACTGCAGTCAAGTTCAGTCCGAAGAGCGAGATGCTCTGCATCGGCAACTTGGCCGGAAAGGCCAGACTGTGGGCTCTCAACCATTACTGAAAATGGCGTATAGGAGACGGAAAAAATCAACAACAACAGTGCATTGTAACACGCCTTGCGCTACACCGTAGTGTCCAAGTTGAATTTCTGGCATAGCAGTCCACTATCTGCGTTGTTTTCAATTGCATTCTTCACATAAAATGCCTATACTACTCGCTTGTGCAGAAGGCCGGGTCTTTTTTCCTATTCGAGTCAGCATGCTTCAAAGTACTTGCGCGCTTCTACGGCCCTCATTGCCGGGTATATAGGAGTTATCCAGATCACTAAAAAGCATCTAACTAGCACATATTGAGCTTTTGAACTATTCCTAGCTACCAACTGTAGGGATTACAAGTATTGTGGGGTCGGTGAGGGGGAGGTGCTTACTCAGCACCGCTATCTCCCAAAATCCTATTGAAAATGCTGTCAAGAAAACTCCTTTTGATAACCAGATTTTCCACGTTAAGCAACCCGACTCCCAATTGAAAAAAAAAGACCCCTTTTGCACACGCGTCGCTCGGCATCACATCCTCGCAAATCAGTCAGGATCCAACGCACTAATCTTTCACTACAATTCCCAAAGACAAGAGAGGGTCGATTACAGCCCGCCATTGTTGTGTTTTTTTTTCCATTTTTCCCTTCCTTCTTTGAGAGGACCAGCCACACATATAATAGAAACACCTGTCGACAATGACAGGCTTTGCGCCGCTCCCACCGGCTCAGAGGGAAGACAGCGGCTCTTCCCGGACCAATCTTGAAGTGACCGGTCTCGTTATCGAGACCGGCGCCGATCTCAGCACAGAGTTTGCACTTTTGGAAGACGCCCACAGCCCACGCACGTTTCCCGCAAAGCCAGCGAGAGCCAACAAACGTGCCAACAGCAGCACGTCCACCTCACAGAGGCACAAGCTCCGCTCCAAGTTGGACCCCCTTGGCTTGTACGGCGACCCTGAGAGTCCCTTTGACGATGACAAGGCCGAGACACACTACACAGCGGCGACACCGCAGCCGATCCGCCAGAACTCGGAGGCATCAGTCGCCATCGCAGGACCAAAAGACAAGAAAACATCCCCACTCGATTACTTCTGGGCCAACGCGGACCTCGACCCGCTCTTCCCGATCAAGCTCATCTCGCAGGACCAGATGAAAGCGATCATGAATATGCATTACTCCCAGCCACTCCCTGACTGCGACGTGGTCTTCCCCTGGCTGCACGGCATCCACCACTCCAACAACAACCAGCGCGACTTCCTGCATTCCATCTCCAACTTCACCACCGTTGACAGGAACAACTTTGACGTATTCAAGAACCAGGCAGCCACGATCCCTGCTCATTACAGAGGTCTCATCCCGGTCCAATCCAGCGTGGCAACGGACAGCCCTTCTTCGGGGATCCTGAAGGGTTCAATCACCGTGGATGAGATCCTTGAGCCCCTCGAGGTGTCGAGAGAGGATCTCCTCGCGACCCTCAGCGACTTCCTAAAAGACCTCAATTTCTGCAAGGATGCAAACCAGCATCAAACCATCCTACAGACATTGTTCAATGACTGTTTGAAGCTCAAGGCGCTTCCCATTTTCAAGAACCTGGACCCACAGAGAGGAATTTCTCTGAGAAACTTCCACATTCAAGTCTCCAAAGTGGCCCAGATCTCTGACTTCATTGTCTACTGCTTTAAGGCGGACCACTTGAAGGAGAAGTGTTCGTGCCGTTGCGAGTCTGTCGCCAGGCTGCTCTATTTTGCCCAGCTGAAGCATGCCGTGGGCAACCCTGAGCTCGTGAATTTGCTGTGTTCGACTCTCATCCTCAAGGAGAATAACCCGGAGTATTACCAGTCCAAAGAGAACGCCAAACTGCTCGCACTGGATGTGCTCCATGACTCTGACAGAACACTTGCACGGGGTAAAATTTGCACCCAGGCCGACCTCAAGGTGTTCTGCAACTGGGAGAACAACTACTTGCTAAGGGAGAAATTCGAGATCTCCAAGATGTCCAGCGCGACTGAAACATTACCTAACGTGTGGGTTGGCAATAGCACCAATTATGAGACCCTAAGGACAAAGGGATTCAAGAATCCTCCTGAGAGACATCCTTCTGATATCCCACTCTACATTGATCCCAACAATTCCACATTGCTGGTCTGTCAGCAACAAATTACCGAGAGAGGCGAGGACGTGTTGATAAACCCTGCAGCTGCTGACTGGAAGATGTTTGTGTCCTGCTCTGAAGGCGCTCTCTTCCCGTCCATCAGTACCCTCAGAGAGCTTTTGTCCAAGGACTTTGTCAGCGGGCATGGCGTTTGCCTGGAATTCCCACCGTCTGGCTCTATCGGCATAGGCGACTGCACCGACACAGATCTCATTTCCATCATCAACGTGTGCAAGCTCATCTACGCAAGAAGTTCTGAGGAGGAGCCATCGTTGCTTTACTGCTCAGATGGATACACTGAGTCGTCTCTGTTGGTTGTCTTGTTCATGATTTATGCCACAGGGGAGAGACTCTCCGAAGTATCTCTCAAGCTTCACAAGCAGTACGGTCGTCCCTTTTTCCTCTTCCCAACTGATGTTCAATTGATCTCCAAGATTGAGGATATCCTTATCCACTACTCTCCAAAGAATTCAAACTATAGCAGTCCTTACGAGTTGGAGATCTTGTCCGACGCTGTCATTTACAAGTATTTGTTCAATACGAAGGAGAAGGATTGGTTTGTCCAAGTCAATGGCTCCTTACCATCGCGCATCATGCCACATCTTTACCTGGGATCCCTCAACCACGCCAATCAGTTTGAGCTACTGCAAGAGCTCAACATTAAGAGGATAGTATCGGTTGGTGAGAACTTGACCTGGCTCGACAACCAAGAGTACACGCATCGAGTTGAGAGACGAGCCGTCAATCAGAGCATTACCATCTTGAAGAATTTCCAAGGAGGCTGTCCCGTGGCGGAACTGATGTCTGTCAACAATGTGCAAGATGACGGCATTGACATGCTGACACACAATCTTCACGATATTCTCAACTTCATTGATGAAGGTTACAAGAAGAATGAGCCTGTGTTGGTTCACTGCCGCGTCGGTGTCTCAAGATCTGCGACGGTCTGTATTGCAGAGGTGATGAAGCGACTCAAGATCAACTTGATCAAGGCCTACATCTATGTCAGGGTCAGAAGACTAAACATCATCATCCAGCCTAATTTGAGGTTCATGTACGAGTTGGTGAAATGGGAGGAGTCTGAGCGCTTGAATAGGTTGAGAAGTAGAGAGACTGGTGCTCCATTGACATCAAAGACGCTGGGATCCCCAATGAAGTTGACCTTTGAGCACGAAGGTGACGCAGAAGAAGAGGAAGACAATAACTATAAGACCAGTATGGCCTTATCCGGGTCCATTGGGTCAGTGCTGTCAGACTTGACTGACTTGACTGAGGTGTCCAACATTTTGGAGTTTGGCAGCCATCATACTGCTGTGCCATTGAGACCCGTCCAGCCGAGCTCGAGTCCCATCCATAAGAAAGTTGAGATCTCCCCACTGGACACGGACAGTGCTCATTGTTCATTTGTGGATAGCAGAGTGGATGAGCAGGAAGAAGAAGAGGAGAAGGAGAAGGAGGAGGAGGAAGAGTGGCTCAGAGATGTTGATTGGCACATCCTGTGCAGAGAGATTGATTTCTTGAACAAGGTGTACATAAGAGGCTAGAAGTTTTTTTTATCCCTTTTTGCTATTTATTAACGATTATTTTATGGTTTTTATTTTTATTAAGGTCTATGGTGTTTTACTGGTTTAAGATTTGAGTGTATTGTGTTACCCGGCTGTCGATTATTAAATTTTCTTTGGTGTCGAAAAATTATCGCGATTCAGGATGTCCGTGTGCAAAGACGTCGACAGAAGACAACAGCAGCACAATGAGAGCCACCAGTTCTTTGCAGTTCAGGGAATCTGCTGTGCAGCTCCTTGTGAAGCCATGGAAGAAAGAGAGGGACGGCTCTGCCTTCTACGGCCTGACCAGAACCGGTACCAAGAGACATGCGCTGACGACCAAGCAAGGTAACAAGAACTTTTACAAAGGCACCAGATCGTCTGGTGTCGGCTCGCACACGAGAAAGGGCCTGTACAGAATAAACTGGGACAAGGTGAGAACTTTTGTCGTTCCAACGAACTTCAACAGCAGTCTGAAGCCACTTGTGTCGCCAAACGCTGACCAGATCAAGAACGACTTCAAGGGCTACACCAAGGGTGCGCTGGATCCGAAGCTATACTTCACCAAGCTGAGAGAGTACATTTTCTACGGCAAGACCGAGACCGAGGCCTCCCAGTTGAGAAACAAGTACATCGAGAGAGGTTGAAGAAAGATGTGGTTTTCCTGTACATATTAGACCAATTTAACGCATGTTTTTACGAAGATACGGTGTAGCTAATTTTTTGTCTATTTCAGTTCATTATGATGTCGTGGTCCTTGTCCTTCCGCACAGGCGCTTCGCTTTTGTCCTCGTCGTCTGTGCCGTCGGACTCGACGTTGAGAGGTTCCGGTGCGCCCGCATCAGCTGTGTATATCTCGCCGACATCGTCGGCGTCCTCGTCGCTTTCCGGCAGGTCCTCCTCGTCCGCCTTCTTCGCCAGTGGCGCCGTTTTGGTCTTCTTGCCAAAGTTGAGGATCCCTTGTCCCCTTTCCAACGGCTTCGCCTCAGGGTCGTGGCTCACCCTGACTTTGTCCTGCTCAACCAGGTTTTTCAAGTTGTAAGTCTTGGGCACCGTGTCCGAGAGGAAGTAGAGCTGCTCAATGTTGGCAATGGCACTGGAAAAGTCCTTGTACTGCAGCTTCTTTCTTCTTTCGGCACTGGCCACGAGCGACGCCTGTTCTGTGAAGTACTGGATGAAGAGCTCTGTGGCGATGGCGGTGGCAAACACGGCGGCCTCGGAGGCTCCGGCGTGCTCCGGGTCAGCCTTGAAGATCTTCTTGATCTTGGACAGTGGCAAGGACGAGGTTCCCGTGGGGCCTTCGTCTTCTTCATCGTGGTCGTGGTCGTGGTCGTGGTCGTGGTCGTGGTCGCCGTCGAGGTCGCCGTCACCGCCGGCAGTTGCAGCGTCGGTGCCTTTGTTGATGCTGTCGTCGTCAATGGTGTCATCGCGTTCGTGGTCGTTCATCGTGTGGTCTTCTTCGATGGTGGCATCGCCGTCGTTGAGCGGCGCCGTTGCAGCGCCATTGTCCGGGTTCGCTTTCAGGTTGTATGAGTACATTGGAGGTCCCGATGACATTGTTGGCGCTTCCTTTCAGTCGATCGTCAAGTCGATTTGTTTGACCGCGTCTAAAAGGGAAAGAAAAGTTTCGCGTTTTTACCAACGCCAAAACCAAATAGACAATGCGATATAGAGAGTTTGATGGCCAAGGGTGAAATATATATACACAAAGCCGGGGCTATGGAGATGCGGAGGTTAACTAGGAATCCAATTGTTCCTAAGTTGATATCCTTGACCTATCCTGCGCATGTCTCTTTATTGGAAGATCAGCACTAGGCAGCACCAGGGTTAGAACCCAAGAGTCAACTGTCCGGAAAGACTATGCATGCACTCCTATCTGTGCCCGCCTGTTTTCATTCCCGAATGGTGGAACCCTGCCAACGGGCAACTTCACGAATCGCAGTCCATGCAAACTGTACTGGTCCGTTGTTTGCTCCAATCTTGCGAAATCACACGTGATCTCCCCTCCTCCATCATACAAAGTATTGTCTTTTGACCTGATCTCCCTTCCCGAAGTGGCCCCCTCTCTGTTTCTGCTGAGGGGGAAAATATGCTGTCCAAAACTGCCCTTCGCAAGTTCTCCTCTGCGGCGGCAATGTCGCAGAAGTTCGTTCCTTTGGCCAGCGAAACGGGCATTGCCGGCGCCGTCGGCAACACGCCGTTGATCAAGCTCAACAGACTCAGCGACGAGCTCAAGAGAAATATTTATGGCAAGGCCGAGTTCCAGAACCCTGGTGGCTCGATCAAAGACCGTGCTGCCTTGTACCTGATCAACGACGCTGAGAAGCGCGGCGTGTTGCAGGCTGGTGGCACCGTTGTCGAGTCGACGGCGGGCAACACCGGCATTGGCCTCGCCCACATCTGCCGCTCCAGGGGCTACAACTTGGTCATCTACATCCCCAACACACAGGCCCAGAGCAAGATCGACACCTTGAGACTGCTGGGTGCCGAGGTGTTCCCGGTGCCGCCAAAGCCGTACGACGACCCGGAGAACTTCAACCACAAGGCCAAGCGACACGCCGACAGCCTCGGCAACGCCGTTTGGGCCAACCAGTTCGACAACCTGGCCAACAGACAGGCGCACATCGACACCACTGGCCCGGAGATCTGGAGCCAGCTCAAGGGCAAAGTCGACGCCTTCACCTGCTCCACAGGCACAGGGGGCACCTTCGCCGGCGTCGCCCATTACCTCAAGTCGGTCTCCAATGGTCACACCAAAGTGTACCCTGCGGACCCGCCTGGCTCGGTGATTTACTCGTATGTGCAGTCCAAGGGCAAGCAGCTCGTCAGGGAAGGCGGCTCGTTCACCGAGGGCATTGGCCAGGGGAGAATCACGGACAACCTGGCACAGGACATTGACAGCGTCGACGGCGCCGTGTTTGTGCCAGACGAGGAGACCATCGTCATGATCTACAGGCTGCTGGACGAGGAAGGGCTTTACCTGGGCGGCACCGGCGCCCTGAACGTGGTGGCCGCGGCCAAAGTGGCCGTCAAATTGCCGGAAGGAGCCAACGTTGTCACCGTACTCGCAGACTCGGGTCACAAGTACAGCGACCGCATCTTCTCCAAGAAGTGGCTGCAGGCCAAGCAGCTGTACGACTGTATCCCGCAACGCCTGCGCAAGTACATTGTCTACGAATAAATGGAGAATGGGGTTTATATAAGCCTTTCGCGAAAATCTAAACAAATTCCCAAAATACTTAGAGGGCCATATACACAAACGAAGTAAGACTTTGCCACCGAAAACAAACAAGCACTCGAACAATGTCCGATCCAAGTTCTATCAACGGTACGTTTTGCACAATTCAACATTAAAAAAAGACTATCAGTACTAACAAACGCCGCAGGTGGTTCCGTCGTTGCCATGGTCGGCAAGGACTGTGTCGCCATTGCCTCCGACCTGCGTCTAGGCAACCAATCGCTCGGCCTGTCAAACAAGTTCGAGAAGGTCTACAACTATGGCCACGTCTACCTGGGGCTAACTGGCTTGGCCACCGACGCACAAACCTTGTCAGAAGTGTTCAGATTCAAGACAAACCTCTACAAGCTCAGGGAGGAGAGACAGATTGAGCCAGAGTCCTTCGCCAACCTCGTGTCATCGACGCTGTACGAGAAAAGATTTGGCCCGTACTTTATCGGCCCCGTTGTGGCGGGCATCAACTCGATAACGGAGAAGCCATTCATCTGTGGCTTTGACCTCATTGGGTGCATTGACTTTGCCAAAGATTTCATCGTCAGCGGCACTGCGTCGGACCAGCTGTACGGTATGTGCGAATCGCTGTACGAGCCAGGCTTGGAGCCTGAAGACCTGTTTGAAACCATCTCGCAGGCGTTGCTTAACGCTGCGGACCGTGACGCGCTGTCCGGCTGGGGTGCCGTCGTCTACATTATAACAAAGGACAAGGTTGTCAAGAGATACTTGAAGTCGCGTCAAGACTGAAGTTTAGAAATGAAGTAACTAATGTCTGATTCTATGTACATGCATTTTTGTAAAGCTGTGCCGCTACTGGGAGGCGTTCTTCTTGGCCTGCTCCCTCTCGAGCAGCTTCTTGAGCAGCTGGTCCTCGCCGTACTCCTCCTCCTTCAGCTTCTTCCACGTCTCCTTCATCTTCTGCTGCTTCTCCTTTTTCTGCATGATCAAATGTCTCTGTGTCTCGAGCCTGGCCTCGTGCAAGCACTGGGTCAGCGCCTCCTTCTCATTGTTGCAGACACCGAGGCATCTCTGAAGATAGGACTTCTTGTGGCACTCTTCGAGCGCGAGGATGACCTCGTGGCATGAGATGAATCTAGGAGAGTCTAGCTGTGGATGCATATTTGCAGTGATGGAAATAGAGCAAGGGTATCAGCAATATGAATTATAAGGATGGAATCACATACATAGCCTTCTGCCCCCAATTTCTCCTTTTCAACGGGCTTTGACCGGAATAAATAAAAAGGGTGCCCTCGGATTTGGATAACGGATGGGCCTGTGCTTTTCGAGATCAGAGTGTAGGATGAGTACTCTTGTTGTATATATCTAGTCTTATATCTCCACCTGTTTGGTTGTTCTTTCACAATGAGCGAGGTGCAACAGACGATCAAGGTCCCAGACGTGCTGGCGAGCTATCCTGCGGAGTACAAAGAGAGACGCAGAAGGCAGATGTTTTACTTCTACGGCGCCACAGCGGTAACGCTGCTGTCGGCGAGACTCGCCTACAGAGGTGTCCAGGCCAGGAAGTACATCCCTCAGCTGTTCAACGCCAACCACATCCCACCGCAGTTCTCCTTCCAAAGAGACGCCATCTTTGCGGTCACACACGCGTCGGTTCTGGCGACCTCGTCGTTTGCAATGGCCATCACCGGTGTCTGGTGGTGCTGGGATGTCTCCAACATCAGGGAGTTCGGCTACAAGATCAAGAGGTCGTTGGGAGGCGACACCAACGAGAGGAAGATCTCGGAGACCCCGTTGGACGACGAGTCTGCGGCCGTCCAGGACGCCATAAATGGCTTCCTCAATGGCGAAGGCTTCGACGAAACGCCGGAGGAGTCTGCCGAGTAGACACTCTGGTAAACACTTTGTAAATAGACCTGAACAACGCCTTCTTTTATGGTGGACTCTTAAATTCATCGTAGAGTAATTCCTCTCGTTAAAGACCACGTTTGAGGAAAAAAAAAAAAAAAAAAAAAACCCCGCCAATAACGACCAAAGCTTCTCTTTTAAAGTCTACAAATCCTGGGCAATGGCGACTGCTGCCTACAACAAACGCGTAGGGGATGTCCTCGTTGAACTGGACACAGACTCCTCATCGGGTCTGTCCGCCCAAGTGGCGGAACAGAGACTCGAGCAATACGGGCTGAATGCTCTGCCGAAAGAGGCGCCAACCTCGCTCTTTGTGTTGATCCTGAACCAATTCCAGGATCAACTGACGTTGATCTTGTTGGGTTCAGCGGTGGTCTCCTTTGGCCTCGCGTGGACAGAGGATGAGCAACTTTCGTGGTCTAGTTTGGTTGACCCGATGGTTATCCTCGCCATTCTCGTGCTCAACGCCGTTGTCGGCGTCCAACAGGAGAGCTCCGCTGAGAGTGCCATCGCCGCGTTGGGCGAGTACTCATCGTCTGATGTCAGGGTTCTGAGATCCGGCAGACTCGTTCACGTTAAACAGGATTTCTTGGTCCCTGGTGATATCGCTGACTTGGCCATTGGCGATATTGTCCCAGCGGACGCCAGAGTCGTCAAAATTTACTCCCAAACGTTGAGAATCGACCAGTCAATCTTGACTGGGGAGTCTGAGTCTGTGTTGAAGGGCACGAGCAAGGTGGACACCTTGGATGCCGTCAAGCAAGAGCAAACCAACATGCTCTTTTCTGGCACGACAGTGGTCTCCGGCCATGCCAGGGCCGTTGTCGTGCAGACAGGTGATAAGACCGCCATTGGTGACATTTACAACGATATCACCTCGCAGATCTCGCAGCCTACACCTTTGAAGCAGAAGCTCGATGACTTTGGTGACCTGCTGGCAAAGTTCATCACTGCCATTTGCATCGCTGTCTGGGTCATCAACTTCAACAACTTCAACGACCCGGCCCACGGAGGTTATTTGAAAGGTGCCATCTACTACTTCAAGATTGCCGTTGCTCTCGCTGTCGCTGCCATTCCAGAGGGTCTCTCAGTTGTCATCACCACTTGCTTGGCCCTTGGCACCAAGAAGATGGCCAAGCAGAATGCCATTGTCAGATCGCTGTCCAGCGTGGAGACCCTGGGCTCCACCAATATCATCTGCTCCGATAAAACGGGTACCTTGACCACAAACCAAATGGTGGTGCATAACCTCGTCTTTTTCCAATCAGGCAAGCTCGAAAACTTGACCATCTTGGGCCACTCGTTCGATCCAAACGGGAGAGTTGCCGATCAGTCGGGCTATCGCATCAACCTGCCTGACTCCCGCTACCCGATTCTACACAAGATCTCCCAAATCAGCTCCATTTGCAACGACTCCAACGTTGTCAAGGAGAAGTCCAACGGCTCCGACGAATACGCTTTCAAAGCCGTCGGTGAACCAACAGAGGCGGCCCTCAAGATCATGGTGGAGAAGTTGTCCAACCACGAACAATTCGAGAGACTCACCAAATCCATCACCCCGATCTCCGACCTTTACTGCTCCGAATACCCGCGCCTCGCTACATTTGAATTCACCAGAGATCGTAAGAGCATGTCTGTGCTGGTCAGGTCCTCCTCGCGGGACAAGTACGAGCTGCTAGTGAAGGGCGCCCCGGAAAACATCATTGCAAGATCCAACTCGATCCTCTGCCAGAGCTCCAGCTCAACCAACGCCGTGCAGACCCAAGCCCTGACAGAAGCCCGCCGTGCAGAACTCGTTTCGCAAATTGACGAATGGTCCTCACAGGGCTACAGAGTCATTGCCCTTGCTTACACTGACTCTGTTGATGTGCAAGCCGCTGAAAATGCGCAAACATCAACGGACTACGAATCCCTGGAGGCAGGCTTGACATTTGTTGGTTTTGCCACTATCATTGACCCACCACGTCCAGAGGTTATCCAATCGATCAATGAATGCAAAGATGCGGGCATCAGGGTTATTGTCATCACGGGTGACTCTCCAAAAACAGCCGAAGCCATCTCCAGGCAGATTGGAATCTTTGACGATGTCGAAGAGGATGAGGTTTCTGGGTTGATCTTGACCGGCAGGCAATTCCAGCACTTATCCGACGAGGAGAAAGCTGAGGCTGTCATGAAGGTTAGACTCTTTGCCCGAGTTGAGCCTCTGCATAAGTCTATTTTGGTCGACTACTTGCAACAGCAGGGCAACGTTGTTGCCATGACTGGAGACGGTGTTAACGATGCCCCGGCTTTGAAGAAGGCCGATATCGGTATCTCGATGGGGTCAGGTACCGATGTTGCCAGGTTGGCCTCAGATTTAGTGCTGCAAGACGACAATTTCGCCACCATTGTCGCTGCTGTGAAGGAGGGCAGACTGATTTACAACAACACGAGACAGTTTATCCGTTACTTGATCTCCTCGAACATTGGTGAGGTTGTCTCCATTTTCCTGACTGCTGCTCTTGGTCTCCCTGAGGCATTGGTCCCTGTGCAATTGTTATGGGTCAACCTGGTCACTGATGGGTTGCCGGCGTCTGCGTTGGGGTTCAATCCACCTGATTTGAAGATTATGAGCAAGCCACCAAAATCGAGGGACGATCCACTGGTCAGTGGCTGGTTGCTGTTCAGATACATTGTCGTGGGCACCTATGTCGGTGCTGCCACTGTCTTTGGGTATGTCTGGTACTTTGTTCTATACCAAGACGGCCCGTTGATTGAGTTTGACCAACTTTCCAGGTTTCACCACTGCTCAGCAGAGTTCCCGGAGATTGGTTGTGACATGTTCCAGAACACGCACGCGCAGTATGGCTCCACAATCTCGCTATCGATCCTGGTGATCATTGAGATGCTCAATGCCATGAACAACTTGTCCGAGTCTGACAGCTTGTTGACCTTCCCATTGTGGAAGAACGTCTACTTGATCCTTGCCATCATCCTGTCCGTCGTCCTCCATTTGGTGATCCTATACGTTCCATGGTTGGCCTCTCTGTTCAAGGTTTTGCCGTTGAACAAGGACCAATGGATTGCCGTTGTCGTCATCTCACTGCCAGTCATTGTACTGGACGAGCTCTTCAAGTTGTACGAGAGACTCTTCCTCATCCCACAGGCATCGAGAACTGAGACTTTTGAGAAAAAGAACAAATAAAATAAATAGAACGAAGCAAATGACGTTGACTTGTAGTTTGGGGGGGGGGGGGGGGTAGACTTTTTTTTTTTGGCCAGAAACGGTTTTCGCGACTCCTTAGCCAACAACACAGGTATAAACAAACAAAGCCACACACACAGCAGACTCCCAATTTAGGGCTCAAAAAGTTATGGACTTCTTCGCTGGCGACGACGCCAGCTCGCTCACAACCAACGACTCTGACCGGAGTGGGCACGCTTCCTCGCCCGAGCGGCCACTCGACGGCGTTGCCAGTCCCACTTTCACCGTCACAGACCTGCTGACATCGCTGGGGGAACGGGACCAGGACGCTGACTACCTCGTCACAAAGGGCAATGAGTTGGTCCAGCTCCTGGTCAAATACCCTTATATAAAGGCAGACCTCGTTTTCAGCGCATTCGGTCATAAGTTACAAACACTGCTGACGCACCAGAAGAAAGAGGTCGTGGCGACAGGGTACAGGATATGTCGCTATGTCATCAATGACGTCAACTCCATCAGATCGCTCCTGGCTCTCAGACTCGACGTCATGGTTATTATATCTTTGTCCAAGGGAGCAACTCACCACATTGAAAGAGAGCACGCGTTGAAGCTCGTCAGAGAGTTTGTCGACACGCCCAAGGGTGCGTCTGAGATCACAAAGGGCATTGCCCACGCCATTCTCTCCATTGCAGAGCAGCCAGACGACACGTTGAGAGACATCTGCATTGAGACCGTGTGCGAGTTGAGTCTTTTGCGGCCAGACCTGGTGTCACCGCAATCACTCATCCAATTCATCATTGACGGGCCGTTTCAGCTGTCACAACTGCCTGCCACAGTGCTCATGACATTGCTGAACTCGCCACAGGGGAGAGCCAGCATCGAGCTCTCCGACATGCTTAAGCTGATATCCCCCTTCACTGAGTTCCCGATCAAGGGCCACATCAACAACGAAAAGCTGCACAACAGTGCCATCACTCTATCCACGTTCCTCAAGAGATTGGCCGGTCTGAACGGTTTGTGCATGAACCATGGAGAGCCAATGCGCCAGCTGATATCGTGTCTGTCGTACCCTGTCAACAGCGTCGTTTCCAAACTTCTTGATCTTTTCCTCGATGTCCTGTTGATCACTCCATTGACCAAGAAAAACGCCACGCAGAAGATCCTGCTCTCACCGTTGAAGATTGAGCAGGAATTCCTGTTAAACACGCAGTACATTTCGTATTTGATTGTCGTGTTTGTCAATTGTGGGATTTTGGATAATCTGTTGCTTATTCTCAAGACTTCCACTGACGAAACAAACCAGACAAAGGCGGGATTTCTGTTGACAGAAATTTTTAGCTTGTCCTCACACTTGGTGCCAGAAGAAGTCACCAAGTCCATTTTGGATGATTTTTACCAGAATGGACAATATTTGGACCAACCATCCAAAGTTGCCTTCACCTTGGAAAGACTGTCTAGAATGTCCAACAAGACAAGAATCAACTTGGGGTTGCAGAACTTGAAGACTGTACCGAGGGTCACCGCTGGTGAGAAGTTGAGGGAGAGCATTGCTGACCATTCATTTGTTCACAAAAACGTGACAGCACTCATCTTTGACGATGTTAGACTGAGACAAATGATGGTGGACACCAGGGTTCTGACCTCGAAGCAATTTGCCAACTGGGACTCTGATATCATTGCCGAATTGTTCAAAGGTCCCTTTAGAAACGGGAAACGACTAGACGAGGTTAACAAGACAACCAAGTTCCTCAAGAGATTGCTGTCCTTCTTCAGGCCATTCAAGCGAAAGTTCTCCAACACGAAAAGAACCAAGAGCTCAATCAGATGGGTCAAGCTGGGCTGTGATATCGTTGAATGTCTCCTTTCGACGGTTGAAGGACGCAAACTGCTTGGGGAGAACAAGATTCTCCCACAGATTGCAGAATGTTTGGCCCAATTGGATCCCTACAGCGGATTCCATGCCTCTGACCAAATCTTCAGCAAGGAGAAGCTCACCACCACGTTGAGTTTTGCCTACTTCAAGATGTTGGGTGTCTTCTCCAGCGACGATAATGGTATCAAGATGCTCCAGCAATGGAAAATTTTCAGCATCATGCACCACATCGGTGACGATCCCTTCAGAAGACCAGATGTGTTGATTCTATTCATGGATGAGATCAACTTCGCCAAGAATGGCGCTCATTCCAAGATCCTGCTGTCCAAGTTCTTGAACTCTGACAACGCAAAGATCAAGACGCATGCCATCGGCCTGATGTCCAGGCTGATCAATGATGTCAACCTCCCGAACAGATTCATCGTTGAGCTTTTCATCGATCAGCTGTATAACCTTGACAGGGAGGTTATCCTGAGAATTGTGAAGGTGCTGAACTCGTATTGCAGACTTTCGAGTGACAATTTGAATCAGATCATTCGGAAAGCACCAAGTGTTGACATCCTGAAATTGTGCCGCCACGAGGAATGCGATTCTTTGATTATGAGTTTCTTGTCGACGGATCCTGGCCTCGAGTACTTGACGAAAGCTGGTTTGATTCAGGAGGAGTTTGCAGCGTGGACCACTGGGAGCAAGTATATGACGTACCAGTCAGAAATTGAGAAACTCCTGCACATCGGATCCCATAAGCACAGGGACCTTCCGTCCAACTTCTTTGGACAACTGGTGAAGACGCTGGAAGGATTTCGCCTGATCATTGAATCGGGGATTATGTATGAATTTATCAGCATTATCAGAATCTATGCCGGTGTGCTGAAAGGTGAGGAGGATGAGGAGTTTTCCGAGATGGATTTGATGCAATTGAAGGCCAGCATGTGGTCAATTGGATTCATCAGCACCAGCGAGTACGGCATTGAGGCGCTGGATGTCGAAGGTACCGTGGAAGATATTGTCTCGATTGCTGGTCGTTCCCCATTTGTTGACGTCCGGCAGACCGCCTTCCATGTCCTTGGTTTGGTATCGAGTACATCCGAAGGTATTGAGATTCTCGACGAGCTCGGTTGGAGTACGAAATTGGATGTTTACAACAAGTCCATCATGATCAGCATGCCCAGAAACATTGAAGAGTTTATTGAGACTTGGAGTTGGGAAGGTGCACATGTGGCCAACCAGGACGCTGGTGTCGATCTCCGCGGGGAGATTGACCTCAATGACAATGCAAAGTTGGGGAAGCTGTTCAAAGTCATTGGGAATCTTTGCAACCATGTCTATCTCAACACTGCGACGAAGGATCTGACGCTGCTGTCAAAATCGCACCGCGAGTTCTTTGAGGACCCTGAGATTTTCTACCACGTTTTGAGATATATGGAGGTTTACAAGTACAAGCAGACCATCAGGAAGATGGTGATTGAGTTATTCACAGCGAACGGCCGGATGCTGGAGACGCTGGTGAAGCGTGACAGACGCCGCATCAAAGAGATGAGTAAGTAATGAGTTCACGAATCACGAATCACGACGACTGGGGGGCTTTGGCCGTGTAGCGAAGAAAGCTTGGTGACTGGTGCCGTGCAAGTGTGTCACAATCTGGACCTGCGCCTGAACCGGCGACATGTCATCGGGGTGCTCACAATGTCACGTGCCGGAGTGCACTTTTCAGCACAGAATTCCCGATTCAGCATTTTTCCTGATTTGGTAGCCTGTGTTTCTCTGTGTGTGTGTGTGGTCCGGGTCTCAAACGAGCGCATGTGAAAAATTTTTCCATTGAGGGAGGGCGAAATGAATTGACTCTGCTAAACGAGCGATGGGTTGGCAAAAATGTGTAAATGAATTGGGGGTGGGCAATTGACGAGAGACCGAATTGAGCCCTTCAAACCAACCGTAGTTTTAGCATAATGTCCGACCCCACAATGAAAGCCCCTTATCAAAACAAATGTCCCTTTTTCGACAGCCCATCAGTTGCCGCTCCTTCGGCTGGAGCTTTTTTAACTAAGATGAGCCATCTGGTTCGGGCCACAAGCCAATGAATTCTGAGCACATGCTAACTTCTCCGGGCGACTGAATGAATTTTGACGATTATAAAAAGGCACAACGCCCACGATTTCCTCCTTCCCACTTTCCGATCACCCCCCCCTCAACAATAATAACAATTGACCATGGTTCAATCATCCGTCCTAGGTTTCCCAAGAATTGGTGCCCAAAGAGAGCTAAAGAAGACCACCGAGGCCTACTGGTCCGGCAAGGTCAACGTTGAGGAGTTGCAAAGAGTTGGCAAGGAGATTAGAGCCACCAACTGGAAGTTGCAACAGGCTGCCGGTGTCGACATTATCGCCTCCAACGACTTTTCTTTCTACGACCACATCTTGGACACCTCCTTGCTGTTCAACGCCATCCCAGAGCGTTACACCAAGTACGACTTGCAACCAATCGATGTGTTGTTCGCCATGGGCAGAGGTTTGCAAAGAAAGGCCACCGAGACTGAGAAGGCTGTCGACGTGACCGCCTTGGAGATGGTTAAGTGGTTTGACTCCAACTACCACTATGTCAGACCAACTTTCTCCCACTCGACCGCGTTCAAGTTGAACGGCGACAAGCCAGTTGCCGAGTACTTGGAGGCCAAGGCCCTCGGTGTTGAGACCAGACCGGTCCTCATTGGCCCAGTCTCTTACCTATACCTGGGTAAGGCCGACAAGGACTCCTTGGACTTGGAGCCAATCTCCCTATTGGAGAAGTTGTTGCCAGTCTACGCTGAGATTTTGAAGAAGCTGGCCGACGCTGGTGCCAAGGCTGTCCAAATCGACGAGCCAGTCCTCGTCTTGGACTTGCCAGCCAATGTCCAGGCCGCCTACAAGACCGCTTTCGAGTTCTTGGCCCAACAAGAGGGTCTCCCAGCCATCACCATTGCCTCCTACTTTGGCACCGTCCAGCCAAACTTGGATGCCATCAAGGGTTTGCCAGTTGCCGGCTTCCACATTGACTTGACCAAGGCCCCAGAGGACCTTGAGGCTGTCGCTGCTGCCTTGACCCCAGAGCAGACCTTGTCTGTCGGTGTCATTGACGGTAGAAACATTTGGAAGGCTGACTTTGCCAAGGCTGCTGAGTACGCCAACAAGGCCATTGAGTTGTTGGGCAAGGACAGAGTCGTTGTCGCCACCTCCTCCTCTTTGTTGCACACCCCAGTCGACTTGAACAACGAGACCAAGTTGTCCGCCGAGATCAAGGACTTCTTCTCCTTTGCCACCCAAAAGTTGGCTGAGGTTGTCACCGTCGCCAAGGCTGTCTCTGGCGAGGATGTCTCTGAGCAATTGGCTGCCAACGCTGCCTCTGTCGAGGCCAGAGCCACTTCTTCCATCACCAACGACGAGGCTGTTCAGGCTCGTGTTGCTGCCATTGAGGACAAGGATGGTCGCCGTGCCGCCGCCTTCACCGAGAGAATCAAGGAGCAGGAGAAGATTTTCAACCTGCCATTGTTCCCAACCACCACCATTGGTTCCTTCCCACAAACCAAGGACATTAGAATCAACAGAAACAAGTTCACCAAGGGTACCATCACCAAGGAGGAGTACGAGAAGTTCATTGAGTCTGAGATTGAGAAGGTTGTCAGATTCCAAGAGGAGGTTGGCCTCGACGTTTTGGTTCACGGTGAGCCAGAGAGAAACGACATGGTGCAGTACTTTGGTGAGCAATTGAAGGGTTTCGCGTTTACCCAGAACGGTTGGGTCCAATCCTACGGTTCCAGATATGTCAGACCACCAATCATTGTCGGTGACGTTTCCAGACCAGCCCCAATGTCTGTCAAGGAGTCTGTCTACGCCCAGTCCATCACCACCAAGCCAATGAAGGGTATGTTGACTGGCCCAGTCACCATTTTGAGATGGTCTTTCCCAAGAGTTGACGCCTCTCAAAAGACCCAGGCTTTCCAATTGGGTCTGGCCTTGAGAGATGAGGTTAACGACTTGGAGGCTGCCGGTATCAAGGTTATCCAGGTTGATGAGCCAGCCTTGAGAGAAGGTTTGCCATTGAGAGAGGGTGAGGCCCGTCAAGACTACTACAAGTGGGCTGCCGAGTCTTTCAGAATTGCCACTGCCGGTGTCCAGAATGCCACCCAGATCCACTCCCACTTCTGTTACTCTGACTTGGATCCAAACCACATCAAGGCCTTGGATGCCGATGTCGTCTCGATCGAGTTCTCCAAGAAGGATGATCCAAACTACATTAGAGAGTTCTCTGACTACCCAAACCACGCTGGTCTCGGTTTGTTCGACATCCACTCCCCACGTATTCCATCCAAGGAGGAGTTTATCCAAAAGATCAAGACCATCTTGGAGGTTTACCCAGTCGAGAAGTTCTGGGTTAACCCAGACTGTGGTTTGAAGACCAGAGGCTGGGAGGAGACCAAGGCCTCCTTGACCAACATGGTTGAGGCTGCCAAGTACTTCCGTGAGCAAAACAAATAAGTGCTTTTGAATGCCACTCTAGAAAAGAACCTCGCTATTCAACATTGCGAGGTTTGTTGTTACGACTTTTATTAATGATTATAATTGTATAGTTTTTCACAAGGGAAATCTGGGATTTCAACATCGGTTTATTAATACAAAAAATTGTGTTTGAGTTTTTGTAAAGTTGTGCTTGAGTTTATATAATTGATGGTGATTTGAGAGGTTGTGTGGCCCCTACCAATATTCGACTTTGAGGAAAACATAATCGCCTTCAGGGCTTCCAGACAAGTTTAAAAAAAGCCACGACACCACCAATATCACCAAACATGGCTGACAAGTACGGAGCAATTGCCCAATTCGCTGAGCTGACCGGCGTTGAGCAATCAGTCGCGGAGATTCTGCTGGAAAGAA
This sequence comes from [Candida] sanyiensis, assembly GCA_030569275.1. Lineage (NCBI taxonomy): Eukaryota > Fungi > Ascomycota > Saccharomycetes > Phaffomycetales > Phaffomycetaceae > Barnettozyma > [Candida] sanyiensis. The sequence goes on along the minus strand of JAJMKO010000020.1, from coordinate 15,334 downwards.
ACAACTACGACGTCGAATTGGCCGTTGAGGAGTTCTACAACGGGCCAACCCAGAGACCAGCCGATGCAGAGGCTTCCTCCCAGGCGCCTGAACAAGGTCCATTCCAAGGCCATTCTTCAGTGTTTGGCGAGAAGTCCTCGTCCTCGTCCTCGTCCAAGCCCGCCAGAGCCAATACCGCCACGGGGAAGGCGTCGCGTTTCAAGAGCTTCAGCCAGTTGGCCAATGGCGATGACAGCGACGAGGAGGAGAAGAACTTCTTCTCCGGTGGTGCTGAAGGCTCCGGTATCAACGTTGAGAAACCCAACCCCGGTCCTCGTAACATTGTTGAGGATCTTTTGAGAAAGGCTGAGCAAGGCGGTGGTGCGGCAGCAGGGGACGACGACACCGAATCGTCCTCCTCCACCAAACGCGCCTTCGAAGGCGTTGGTTACAAACTCGGTGACTCCTTGAACCCATCTGAGCAAGTTGGAACCAGAAGCTTTGCTCCAAAGAGGCCAGAGAAGGCTGTCAGGGAAATCACCTTCTGGAAAGATGGTTTCCAAGTCGGTGATGGCAAGCTGTATCGCTACGATGACCCGGCCAACAAGACTTACTTGACAGAGCTGAATAGCGGCAGAGCGCCACTGGCGCTGCTGGATGTGGAGTTTGGCCAGGATGTCGATGTCAATGTTCAGAAGAAGCTCGATGAGGAGTACAAGCCCCCTCCAAGAAAACTGGGAGGTTTCCAAGGTGTCGGTCAAAGACTTGGATCGCCAGTGTCACCGGACTACCAATCGCCTCAGCCAATTGAAGTGCCAACCTCTGCCACGCCAGAGGAAGAGAAGAAGAAAGAGGAGCCGCAGGAGGAAGAGGGCGACGCCAGTGTGCAGATCAGATTGGCTGATGGCCGCAGGGTGGTGAAGAAGGTGCAAAGCACAGCAACGGTTCAGACTCTGTACGATTATGCTAAGAGCCAAACCACAGATTCCAGATCATTCACCTTGAACCACGCGTTCCCGGTCAAGCCAATTACCAAAATGGACGAGACAATCAAGGAAGCCGGTTTGATCAACTCAGTTGTTGTTCAGAGATGGGCATGAGCTAGAGCTGTTGAGCTTTTGGTACTGCTAATGATTGTTATTTATGCCTTTACTTAGATCATATTTGTAGCCCGGCCTATACCTTCAACATTATTGCAGGTCTCATGCATGCTGCATATTAATATTGCTCTAGCGATCATCTAGTGCGCGATGATATTCAAATATTATTATATTATAATATATATATATATACTCTTGATCGGCCGAGGTGAGCTGATGATCCAGTACGTACAGCTGATAATAATATAATATATATAATTAATTGTATCGAGTAGGGTAATGTTCGGGTAATGCTACTGTATTGGAAGTCATGGTTACTGGATAATGTTACCGGATAAGGACTAGAGGTTGTATATTAGGGGACACGGCCACTGAACTTTGTACTGAATATGTTAATAAGAAGAACCATTTGTTGAACTAGTAATAGGACGAATACTCGTGCATTAATACATTAATTATTTAATTATTAATAATATTATTATCTTTTCCTCCGACGGAACACCACCCGAATGACATTGATATATAAATTATACGCGCGTCGTCCCTCATGATTCTCGTTTGAGAGGATATGATCACGTGATAGAGAGAAAGCGTGACAAACGGTAGTTTCTAAAAATCATCAATCGCATCTTTGGCCGAGTGGTCTAAGGCGCCCGACTCAAGATCGGGTTCCGTAAGGAGCAAGAGTTCGAACCTCTTAGGATGCACCATTCTTTTTTTGCCCCCACAATTTGTGTGTGGGTACAAATCCGATATGGAGTGTAAGAATGGGTGCTGATCACAAGTGCCTAATACTTCTTTGCACTGAAGTCCTGTGACATTGTTCACCTGTTCGGTTTTTCTTTTGGTATATGTTTTTTTTTTTTTTTTTTTTTTTTTTGACATGCTCATCATCTTTTATTGTTTGAATTTGCCAAACAGAGACGTACTACTTGAGACCTGATTGGCCATGAACTGGAATCCCCAACTGCTAGTGGCCTGTTCAGTTTCATTGCTGACGGGCATCTATATCGGGAACCACTTCCGCTGCTGCTCCAGGAAGCAGCACTGCAACAAGAAGAGCAAAGCACAAAGCAACAGGTCACGGTCATACAGCAGCGACAGCGTGCCTTCATCCCCTGATAGGGACCTAGCAACTGATGAGACAAACACTTCTAACGACTACCTGGGCTCCTCTGAGCTCGAAGAGAGCGAGGAGGAGGATTACCAAGTGGACTCGACCTCTTTGAACGACATCCCCGGCGAGACAAGAATGGCTCTCGTTGTCAGAACTGACCTCAAGATGACAAAGGGAAAATCCGCTGCCCAGTGCGCGCATGCCGCTTTGGGCTGTTACAGATTGATGCTCGAGGACGAACTGGCGTCTCAAAACTTGCCATTGTTGAGAAGATGGGAGAGAAGTGGCCAGGCCAAGATTACGTTGCAAGTGAAGTCCAAAGAGGACCTCGACTTGCTGTTTGCCAAGGCCATATCACTGAATGTGAACTCGTACATTGTCCACGATGCCGGCAGAACACAGATTGAGGCTGGAAGTGCCACTGTTCTCGGATTGGGCCCTGCGCCAAAGCTCGTGTTGGATCAGCTAACCAGCGACTTGAAGCTGTTTTGAAAGGGCTCAGGGGGGAAAATTCTACGTGATATGCATTTGTTTTGAGCAATGACACTTGTAGCTAAGGGGTCATCGACGATTTTTTGGAGAAACTGCAGCTTACGCAAAACGAATCTAGCAGTCATTTGCGCCTGCGCTTATTGTACCAATACTTGCTGCCTTCCTCGTCTCGAATAATGGCATTGCCATAGTCAATCAAGTGAACTCCGTCATCTTTGATCTCCGGCAGAGGAAATGCACCGCTCCTATCAATCGGCCTTCCTGGCGCTATTATTGATGAGGTTACCCTACTAAAAAGAGTTTTTAGGGGGTCATCTCTACACACTTTCATAAATCTTGGAATAAATACATGGTAAATAATCTCTATAAATGCAGATGCAAATAAATACACAAACCTCATCAGTTCCTCAGGATGATCCGGGAAGTGATTGGGTTCAAATGGACAATCTGGTTACAGATGATCTGATCACCAGTCTGATAGACCGATTCTCCACTCTCATTCAATTCAATCTCCACTTGAATGTCAAGCTCAGAGCACCAGGCCAGTGCTGTTTTTTGTGTTGTCAGGCTCAGGATAATACAGCGGTAGAAATTGAAGTTGTCCAGGGTGTCGATCTTGCGTTGTATGCAGAGTAGCTTGACGTACCTATCCTGCACCAGTTCTCGATACTGTAGATATGAATCCATTGGACGAATGTGTAAGTCATGGTAATCAACGAGTTCCTGCGCTGTCATTCTTGGGGTTGTGTGCTTTGGATACAGCTTCGTCAACATGTACTTGTTGTACTTCTCAGGGTGATCGGCAATACTCTTGAGGAATGCCTTATGCAAATGGTACAACATCTGCCAATGGTTGAGCAACGTTTCAAACTTGGTCAGAGGTCTCAGAAATTCAATGAACCCAGTATCGAGACCCTTCGTTACATATTCCGACTCTTGATCAGTGGTGGTGATTTGGCATGGCTTGACAAATTGGAGCGCGGCGACAAAGTTTTGGAAAGGTGTCAGCATCATTTCATTTTTGAGGAACACAATTTCGTTGAACTTGGAAGTGTTGTAATTTGGGAACGTTGTTGTGCTCTTGATGTCAACGGAGTCCAAGACGTGATCATTGAGGATGGATTGCGTCTTTGCGAGCAAAACAAGATCCTTGTTGATCTTGGTGAAGTTTGACAGTTCCTGACTGACGATGAGTTCAAGTTCCTTTATGATGTAGTTGACATAGGAGTAACTGTCCTGAGATTGAACCTTGTTGAAGACTTGTTCACCGTCAAAATCGATGATTTCAAATTTCGATTTTGGAGGGAACGGGTTCTCCAAAGAGCCATGCTTTTGGATCCTTTTGAAGAACCAATAGTCAACCAACGTCAGCACCTTGTTGATTGTTTCAACGTCGTGATCTTCAAGAATGTTGTACCTTCTCTCCTCGATACCAGAGAACAGTTTCCTGAAGAACTTTGCAATGTTCAAAGCGTTCAGGTTTGGAGTTCTCGCTTTCCAAATTTCGTTGAACTCACCGATAGGGATGATCTTGACATCCTCCAGGTTCGTCAGTGATACTGACACACGCGTGTCATTCCAACCCTTGGACTGTTTCAAGTCGTAGAAAATGGTGATGGTGATGGCCTTGTTGGTTTCAGCCCCCTGTTTGAAACAAAATGCATCCAGTGTATCTGGATCAAACATGGATCTCGTGCCAGTGGGGGAGATGAAATCACGAACAAAATCTTGGAGCTCAGCAATGACCGCGTCCTTGGACTTGATGGAGGATGCAATGTCAGGGATGTGGATGCACAGTTCCCATGTGTGCAGTGACTGCGAGTTCAAAGAGACGGCAAGCTCTGCGCGTGAATCTCCACCAAACATTGCAGTGAGTTTAGCACTTGGGAATCCATACGCTGTGCGCTCATGCTTGGTTCTAATGTGCTGGAACAAGTCTCGCGCTCCCAAGGGCCTATTGAGACCAATGGACCGGAGTGACTGAGCTGAAGGTTCCGAGAGCGGTGATGTTGACTCGTTGATGCGGGCCAGCAATGTTGAGACCGTCTCCGGACTGAAAGGTGATGGTAGGATGCTGGAAAGGGTGCTGTTGATGGACGGGTCAGTGGGGAGTTTGAGATACTGTTGCAAGAGGGTGACAAGCGACCGCAAGGCTGGGGCACTTGATGAATCGTTGCATAGCGCCCTCAATTCCGCGGCGTCGAACTGGGTGGCCTCTCTCAGCGATTGGGCAACGTCGATCGGGTTGACAAAGTACCTGACCGAAGTGGGGATCAACGAGCTTGTGCCCGATCCCAGGAGGAAATCTGACTCCTTGACCACGAGGAAGTTGCAGATGTCAGACTGAAGTTGGACATGGAGGCCAAAGAGGAAAAACTCGAGGTCAGGTTCTCTTTCAACGTTGGCGATCCGTGAGGTGAGCAGTTGTGTTGCAGCGAGCAAATCAATCTGTTGCGGGATTGTTTGCTTGGAGTAGAATGCATGGATGACAGGGACCAGATGGTTATGCCTTTTGATGGTTTGGTATGACTTGAGGACAAAGTCCTTGATGAACTGGTTCAGTTGTGCGTTGGAGTAGCCGTTGATCTCGTTCAACGAATGGTACAGGAGGTCTGGCTTGACGAACTGGCGGAGGTGGAAAGTGATTTGGTCTGAGGTGATGTGGTCCTGCAGATCGGGAGGAGATTCGTCCGGGTTGTGCATGGCAAAGACCTTGTACCGGTTCAGTTGGAAGAAGTTGGCATCGTCTGCGGTGATGACGCCGATGCGCCTGGAGCCGTGGACCTGGTACTCAACGAGGGAGCCAATCGTGGGTTTGGTGTTGACTCTCTGGTGTATGGGCAGCGGACATATGTATTCGGGATTGGCGATGTACTTGTACTTCTTTGGCTTGCGAGTCTCGTTCGCTTTGTAGAGCAATTGCATGGGCAGTGAGTTGGCTTTGGCAACGGTTTTCAACGCATGCCAATTGGACGGCGTTGAGGCTGCCGGTGTGTGTGGGGGTGCGCGGGTGGAGAGCCGCCTTACCGCTCGCTGTGAAGCTTTACCAAGCGTCGCTGTCCGCATTTGGACGCGCTGGCTCAATCAAAAAATAGAAGGGGCCAACCCCACAACAATCAGTGTTTTTTTTTTTTTTTCTTTCTTTCTTTCTTTCTGTGGAGGGCGAAGCGAAGTCCGGGTAACGAAAAAACAAACAACAGCTGTGATCAATTACAAACTTCCGCGAATTCTGGCCCAAAACGGCTGTCGCTGCCGTTTGTTGATTGGCTGAGGCGCGGGAGCAGCGGAGAGCTGGAGACACATAATTCGAACAAACAAACGCACCCGTTCAACAAATACAAAGCCATCGAAAGCACCGCACAACACCAAATGACCAGCAAGCTCAGCCTGTTCAAGTTTGCACAGAAGCGCAAGGACCCCGGCAGCAGTGGCAGCGGCAGTGGCAGCGACAGTGGCACCGCCAGCCCCAGCCAGGCAGAGCCACAACAGGAGGAGGAGGAGGAGGAGGAGGAGCAGCAGCAGCAGCAGCCCCATTCTGAGGAACAGCTCAACTACATCGACTCGAGCGCAGAGGAACCGTACTCGCCGGAGCTGGCCGGGTCCTACGCCGACGACGACGCTGGCTACCCGGTCATGCGCACCAACTCGGAGGCGTCCTTGATCTTTGAGCGCTCGGTCGAGGACCCCGGCCAGGTGTTCCAGCAGACAACCTGTCCACGCTGCGGGTCCAGGGCCAACGACGGCGAGTTCAAGTGCAACCACCAGTCGATCGTCAACCTCCCATCGCACTACTCCGTCGAGAACTTTGTCTCGCCGTGCCTCGACGCGACGGCCAGGATCCTGACCGACGAGAGTGCCGACCTCGACCATGTCGACATGGTGTACTCGAGACGTCCTTCCAGCGCCATGAACCTCAGCATGGCACTCAACATGGGCAGAACCAAGTCCTTCATCGACGAGGCGTCTGTCCCGCAGTCGCCGCGGCAACGGACCCGCTCGTTTGCCAGCGTCAGGGACCTCGACTCGACCCCGCCAGCAGCAGCAGCACCAGCCGCCGCCGCGGCCTCTTCCTCAAGACCACCAATCCTCAGCTTCTACTCCTACGCTGACATGATCAACAACGAGCAGCCAAACCCAAGAAGACCGTCGATCACACAGAGCCTCTCGTCCTCCTTTATCAACCCGAGATCCAACTCCATCACGTCGAACCCGCACACGCTGCAGGGCTCCAACGCCATCACGCCAAAGCGAAACTCCATCATCAACAGCAACAACCCCGGCAGCTTTGGCTCCCCGTTCTCGCTCGCCAACAACCCAAGGGTCCCGAGATCGGCTAAGAACTTCTCCCTCAACCCAGACAACATCTCCCCGAACTCGTCCGACGACGAGGGCGACTTCCGTCCGCCGCTGTCGCACCGCAACTCGGTATCCTCGAAACTGTCGGGCTCCTCCGGTGGTGGGAAACTGCCAGCACCACTGAGCCCACTGGACAGGAGGTACAGCTCACAGCCAGGCAACGCGTTGAGCCGCACGGCATCGGCCCAGTCGAGTCTCGTCTCTGGCGCATCATCGAGATTCCTCAGCGGGGAGCTCGACGCCGATGAGGATGAGATGGTGGTGAGCTCAATCGGCGAGAGACTGAGAAGAAACACTGGCGAGATCAAGTCGAACTGAGCCCTTTTTTTTTCTCTCTTTCTCTCTCTCTCTTTGATTGGTCTCTGGGATTTTGGTGGCTTTAATAGAATCTGTTTTTTTTTTTTTGGGTAAGTCACTGTGTGTGTTCCGTGTCTGTGGTTTTATTGGGTTGTACCCCTTTCCCTGCCCTGCTGCAGCTGCTGCTGCGGGCAGCTGTTTACATTTTAGCGACGTTGAGACTCTGATGAACCTTTGGGTCTCAACTTGATGTTTATCGCTACATTCTTCTTTCTTTCTTACAGCTCATTGGTTTTTTTTTTTTTTTCTTTTATTGATGTTATTGCTTGTCGTTTTATACCTATTTCTTTATGCTAAACTTTTAAGTAAAACTCATTCAGCCAGATAGTTCTTTCTGTTGGCAGTTCTGACGAATCTTCTCAAGGCCCATTCGACGTCGGCATCCTTGTTCTCCAGGGTGCCCAGTCTCAACTCGTACAATCGCATCTCGAATCTGGGACCAATCTCGGCAATCTCGACACCGTCCCTCGTCTTGACATAAACGTGCTGTCTCACGCTGATAAAGTCGTCATTGTTGACAAACGTGATCACACGGGGCGAGTCCTTCTTGACACCAGGAGGATACAGGTTCTTCAGAATGGTTTCCACTCGCTTGCCAAGCTTGGATGTGAAGTTCTCAAAGATCAGATGCGGATGCGCCTCGCTCTGGTTTCCCGCGTTCAGAATATCGTGTCGCAAGACAACGTTGTGCAGTGTGAAGAAAGCAGTCGGGCCGTGTGGGAAATGAGACACTGTCAGCGACGTTGGCACACCGCGGTGCTCATGGACAACCAGCAAGTCCGTCGTCCCCGAACTTTGGCACGACGTGACAAGATTCTGCATCACATAATTACCTCTGTTGAGTCTGATGCTCGTCGGGAACATCAGCTTGATCTCCTTGGTAAACTGCGACAGTCTGGTCGAAGGGTCCCTCGACGTCGTGACAATGAGCTTTGGATCTGCCAGTCCACTCAGCTGCGAGTACTCGTCGTCTATCGACTCCTGGATCGACTCGTCGTATAGGTAGTCCTTCTGGAGCTTGGCGTCTTCGGCAACCTCTTTAGGGAGCGGCTTACCAGTGGCCAGCGCGTGCTTGATCTGTTGACGTTTCTGCTGCAGCGACGACTCCTGCAGTTCGAGCGCCTTTCTGTAGAGATACTCTCTTCTCTCTCTCGCCTGTCTTCTAATCATGAGGAATATGTATATATATGTGTGTGTGTGTGTCTAACTCCTGACAAGAGTGTCTGTGTCTGGCTTTTGCTCTGTTGGAACGTTATAGCGGTTGTGCCTATTAAACCTCATCGCCTCTTGAAATTTTTTTCCTGGGAAAAGGATTCGCGAAAACATTTCTGCCATACACCCACGGGTAACTGCTTTCACCCACCCCCTTATTTTATTATGAGAAGTCTCGAGCATCTCAGGCAAAAAAATCTCAAACTGAAAGGCTCAAACTTCCCCAGGGCTGTCAATAATAATCTGTTCTAAGGTCCTCGTTACCTATCGGTGGCACTTCCGGCTCCCCTTGTTCTCTTGATTGAACAGACATTGTATCCCCCCAGATAGAAGAGGAACCAAAACGATTTTACTATCTGAAAAATGAAGGCTTCCAAAGTTCTTACTCTCTTTGCCATTATCCCCAGGCTTACTCAGGCCATCAGTTTGCATGGTAGGTTTGGCGGCGAGGACAAACCAGAAGACAGCATCAACACATGGTCAGAGTCTGTTTATGACACTTTGTACCAGATGGCCAATTGGGCCAAGGTTTCCTACTGTAGTGTCATGGAGCCGGGTCTCTCTCAAGGTGACTTGGTTGAATCCTGTCCAAAGTTGACCTTTTGTCGAGAGAATAGGAAGGCCACTATTGTGGAGATTATCACGCCGAGTTTGGAAGAGTTGGAGTTTTCGGGCACGTCTTATGTTGTTGCTGACCATAAGGAGAAAACTGTCTACGTTGTGTTTAGAGGCTCCATCTCAGCTGGTGACTGGCTTATTGACTTTGTCTTTCCCCAATGCCCCTACGCTCCAATCTTGAAGAACACCAATATCACTGTTCAAACGTTCAGCAATGTCACAAAGGTGGAAAGTGAACACGATGTCGATGTGATTACAGACACCATTATGGATAAAGCTGATGTGATCCCTTGTAAACGCTGTAAAGTTCACTGTGGGATCTACATACAGTACTCCAAATTTATTGAGGGCATTGAGGTCGCGGTCAAACAGTACACTGACAAGGGATACCAACTGAAGATTACCGGGCATTCTTTGGGTGGTGGATACGCTTACTTGGCCGCTATGGACTTCATGCTCGCCGGGTACAAACCCCAAGTTGTCTCCTTTGCCTCTTTGAGAATCGGTAACCCTGAGTGGAATGCCTTTCTCGATGACTTGTACCACACTAAACAGAATGCCGAGATTGTCGCCAATGGGGGTGATTTGCCCATCCCATCCTTTTCCAGGGTGTACCAAAAGACAGACATTGTTCCAAGATTACCACCTAGAGTCAGCTTGCCCTTTGTTGAGTCAAACTTTACCCATTCCGGTTTACAATTCGTAATCAACAAAGTGAGTCTGCCCCACAAGAAAAAGGACATTGAGTACAAGGGAGCCTCTGACAATCACGAGAACTCCAAGTTTGAGTTCAGCTTGGAAGACTGGAGATCTATGACTGGTGCATATCAGCATATTCACCACTTGGTCAAACTGTATCTTCCATGCAGCGACACCCTCTGAATGAGGCTATATACTATACAGCAATGCATTTGAATTATAAATAGCGTTACGTTTGATCATGCCGTAGTCCCGCAATGTTCAAGAAGTATGTGATGTAGTCATAAACGTTCTTGGCAAGCCATTGGCCCGCTTTCTTCTTGTTAGTACCGCTTGCTCTTGCCACTGGCGTGCCGTTCAAGTAACAAACGACCTGGACCTCAGAGCTGCTGACCTTGGTGGTCTTATACTCTGCTGGCGGGTACTTCTTGTCAATGAGGAACGAGTTCAAACGTGCTTTTGAGTTGTTGTCCACCATAACCCCGTTTTCGGGATCCTTGAACTGATAGATGTTCTCGTCAACAGTCAGACTTGGATCATGAGCCAGCAATGGCGCTGACGTAACAACTGGAAGAGAGCCCGCTGTAGTAGCGGGATAGGATTGTTGTTGTGGCTGCTGTTTCTGTTGTTGTTGATGATACACAACTTTGGGCTGTGTAGTTGATGCAATTGAATGTTTACGAATGATGGATTTTCTTTGCTGCTTGAGTGGATTCATTTTGAAATTCTTGGCCTTTTCCACTATAGCAGGGTTGTGAAAGACGGTGGATGCCACCTTTGCCTTTGCTTCTTCCTCAGTTGGGCCGCTTCCAGTACCCAAGACAAAAGTTTTATAAGAGAACTGTACCAAATACAGCTCCATACCGTCGATATTAATCTTGTGAAGAACCTTGGCTATAGAGCCTGGTAGTTCCGCCTGTAACTTCTCAACGCTATCTTCTGACACTTGGATCGAGCTGTTGATGCCAATGAAAAGAGCTTCTAACAGAATGCTCAGCCACTCCATCACCTCATGTTTTTGCTCACTCATAGCCAATGCGCCAATGAAGGCGTAGAAATTCTCATGATGGACGGTTTTGAAGTCCTCTTCATCGTGCAAGTTGTATAGTTTGTTCCACTGTCGTGCCAATCTGAAATCCTCCGTGTACACAGTGATATCTTGCAATTCCCTCTCAGGGAATCTCGCGTGGGCAATCTCAACGGCAGCGGCATCGTAGAATCTTCTTCCGTAGGCAACCAAGTTTGAAACCGACTGTTTCTCTTCAAACTGCTTGCGGAAAGTGTCATTCTCAATGACTGGGAGCGAGGGTAGAAAGTAAGGAGACTTGTCATTGAACTGCAAAATGACCGGATCCGCGTTGAAATCTTCTGGGTTTCTGTTACCAAAACCGATGAACCTGTCAAAGACAGGGAACAGACCTCTGTCATAACATCGCTTCAATTCCAAGCCAAACGAGACCAGGGGGCCATGCAAGGCGGAAAGAATGCGGCGGTCCCGGCAGCGGTACCTGAACAAGTCCACAGTCCATTTTGAAGGGAACTTGGTGATTGCCTCCACAGCCGCTACGCAGTTGGAGACTTGGAAGGCCATGGCGGCAATGTCATCCTCGCTGATCGCGTTGTCGAATTGCAGCAGTATTTGTTTCTTGTTGGCCAATGACAGGAGACCCTCGATCTCAGCAGTGGAGTGTGACCGTTTCTGGCCACCGGCAGTGAGTGGTTCTGCGCCAACTTCCATCGCGTTGGTGGCGCTGGCGGCTAAAGAAACGCTTTGATAGTGGTAACTGGTTGATAATTATATGCGGGCGCATTTTCGCGGGTAAGCAAACAAATATACAGAATTGGCAAGTCAAGCTCACCCCTCTTTTTTGACATCCACTGACAAATCCTAAATGCAACGTTCATTAGTATGTTAGACAAAGATCGATTAACAATTACCAGCCTCGTGTGTAGAAGTTGTCCTCCTCCTCGTCGCTCCACTTGTTGTTGTTGTCATTGGCCTCCTTCAAGAACTTATTATTCAGATTGGAGCTCATGTCACTGGCAACGGTGGTGGAGGTGGCGTTGCTGCCCTCGCGAGCACCGAGATCCCAACGAACACCCCTTCCCGTATTAGTTCGTTCGTTTCCATCATTATTGTTATGGGAGGAAGGCTTCTTGCGGGATCTCTCTTTCAATATAACACCTTTGGTGTCGGGCTTGATCCCTGTCGCTGGATACGTGTGTTTTCTATCCCACAGTATCGACTTTCTCAGCGATTCAGACAATTCGGTGGCCAGCATTTGTCTTCGAGTAGTCTTTGGGGACAATCTCCCAGAAATTGGCGCCTCGATAAGCGGTTCCATATCAGATGTAAGAGTCCCCTCAGAGGAGTGTTTGGCAACATTCTTCGGGGTAGGCATGACTGGTGAAATTAGGGCAGAATCTTCTTCTACTGAGGCAATAGCACTCTCAAGGGGCTGCATCTCCAATCTGTCATCCCCTTGATCTCGAACGGTGAAGGAATCCTCAGTGACCGCGGTGAGCTTGGACTTGGCTCTCTGATGGGCATTAGGCAAAAACATGTGGGTTGACAATGCAGTTGGAAGAATGGTGGATGCAGTAGGCGGCGCATTGGACTCGTGCGTGAACTTCAATCTTGAGCGATCAGTGGCAATCGAGCTGAACGAGTTCTTGCGGCGCTGGCCAAAGTAGTTCAATGGTTTGGAGAGCAAGTTGGTGAAACTTGAGGAGTGATACGCCGCAGAGTCATGTTCAGAGAGCTTGGCCCTGAGGTCAGTGTGTTTCTCAACGTATGGCTCATCGTAGTGTGGTGGTTCATTTACAAGACCCGCGACGTTGACATGCGAGGTGCTGACACTTTGCGAAGGGGCAGCAGACGAGACCTCGAGGGTGTCACTGTTGCTCGTTTGATGGTGCTTGATCTGGATATTCGAGGACAAGGAGGTACCCAATTCAGATGGGTCAGTGCTGTTTGACTTGGCAACATTGTCATGATGGTGATGCTGGTGGTGGCTGTTGTGATGCTTGTGATGTGCATTTGAATCCATATCACTGAGAAACAATCCGCTCAGCAAACTTCTCTTGATGGCAGGTTTGGCCAAGTTGGCCTCCCTTCTCTTGAAGTCCAATCTCTCCCATTGCTCTCGCAGTTGGTTGTTGTACTCCTCGTCGTCAGATTCCGATACACTTGCCCAGTCGCTCTCATCGCTGAGTGAATCGCTATCCGAAACAAACTCGATTTGTCTTGAACTGTCACCAAACAGGGATTTCTTCTTGATTGACCTGTTGGAGTTTTCCCTCGACGATTTTCTTTCGCCGTTCGGACGTGGTACTGGCTGTTGCGTTGGCTGTGGTGGCCTCTGTTGAGGCTGTTGCTGTCTATGAGAATGCGAGTTGGTTGACGATGTGCCTGAACTTTGCGACGACTGGCGTTCTCCAAACAGACTGGGGGCACTTCGTTCCTTCAAGTTTTGCACGACGGCTGGTCTGACATTCTCAGGGGTGACAGCGTGCCTGTCACCAGGGAAATTGGCAGTGGTTTCGTTTGGCGATGGAGATGATTCGATGAAGAACATCTTCTTGTCCTGGGATTCCCGGCGTGTGCTGTGGATACTGGCGAGGCTGGTCATGCCGAGGTTGTTCAGCACATTGTTCCTCTTGCTCTTTGAAGGGAGTGTCTTCTGGATCTCAGGGCTGATCCCCACTTGCTCAAACAAGGTCTTGGGTCTCTGTGGCTGGGGCTGGTGTTCAACTGCAGCTGCCGGTAGCTGTGTCTGAGGCTGTGCTGTTGGTTTCTCATGTGGTTGGAAAAGGGAATTGGTTGTTGGTTGGTGGGATTTGTAATAGGCTGTTGACTCACGTGAGAGTGGTGACTTGACTCTTTCTACCTGCGGCTGTGAATGGTGTGGCTGGCTGCCAAACAGGGACTGCGGTGGTGTTTTTGCAGAGGAGGACCTGCTCTTGGGCTGGGAGTTGTTGCCAAACAGACTCTGAGTCTGCGGATGATGCTGTGGGGGTGTGAGCAGTCTTTGCGGGCTGTCGGGTCTGCTGTTGGGGTCAAATCCCCTAACGATCGAGGTGCTTGTCTCTGCTCTGGTCAGGGCTGGCCTTTCCGTTGGAGGGTGCGGTGCCTTGTTATCGAGAATGCCAAAGGCCAGTCTAGGGTTGGGCTGCTCAAAGAGATCAGAGTCGCTCTGGACCTTGGCCACTGGTTGAGGCTGGGGCTGTTGTGATTGCTGTGATTGCATGTTGGCCAGGTCGAGAGAGGACCTCTTCCGTTGGGAGCCCTTCTTGGGTCCTCCCGCTTTGTGGCACGAAGAGGCTGAGGAGGAGTTGGCAGATGTTTGTCTGAACATGGAAGGTCTGTTGAGCGCTTCATTGGACTTGTTCCGTATCGTGAGGTTTTTGCTTGACGATCTGCGCTTCGTGAGGGCAGGTCTGTTGAAGAGTCCTTGGTCAGCGACGATTCCCAGCAGGCTCATAAAGTCCGCGTCGTTGAGCTTGTTCTTCAAAGGCTTGTAAGTGCCGGGCAGTGGCACTTCAATGATCTCGACACAGCTGTCAGCAGCTGCGGCCCGCAGTTGGTTCGAGTAGACCAAGTTCCTGTTGACGATACGCCAGCTCATGTTTTCCAGACGCTTGCCGTTGGTGATGAACTTGGAACACTTGGTCAGCCCCGTCCAAATGGAGAGCACATTCTCTATATCGAGCTCGTTGGTGTCAAAGTTCTGTATCGTGGTCTTGGAAAGCTCCAAAAACGGAGGCGCCTTGTTGATCTGTGACATTGCAATGTGTGTTTGTTTCGTTCAGTGTTTTGCCACTTGGTTCATGGGGGCACCAAGCTAAAAAAAAAAAAAAGGAGCACACAACAGTGGGGGAGCAAAAAGGGGCGTCTGTTCTATAAGTGGACGCGACAAACACAGGGCCAGCGAGTGTGTGAGGGTCGGAGACAGTGGCACGGTGGCCGTGGCAGCAATTGGATCGGTGTTTTAATTTTTTTTTTCCCCTGCGGAGAGTTCCTTTTCTTTCGCAGTTAAGGAACGACCCACGTATGTCTGACGCGATAACAAACGGCGTTGGGGTTATCTCTATACGAGGAGGCTGGGCTGAGTGAGTGATAAAACCTTCCCAAAAGGCCCGACACGAGACAGAAAGGGTGTTTGGGTGTGCGTGTGTGCGGTTGGTTTGCTGGCTTCCGAAAGGCTAAAAGAGAGCCAATGGAATGAACCCGTTCTTCTCTCTTCCGATTTTGGCCTGGGTCACAGCAGTTTGACAACATTTGATGCTGCAGTGCCGTTTTCGGCAAAGTTGAAGAACGGATACCGTTACCCGGTCCCTCAAATGTCACATTTTTTTTTCTTTTCTTTTAAACCATTCGGCTCGGCTGAGGTGGAGGAAGGGG
>JAJMKO010000019.1:143033-156631 GCA_030569275.1 [Candida] sanyiensis | reverse complement strand
TATATGATATTGACTATCAAGGAACGGCCGCCAAATCCGAGGGCTGGGGGCAAGTCGGTTTTAACAATCGTGGACAACGGTAGGGCCACGACTCATCTCCCGAAAATTTTAACTGATTGAGTTGGTGCCTATGAACATCGTCTCCAAACAAAAGTGCTCTCGCATCGGAAGACCCAATCCACAATGAGCAACACTGTCAAGTTTCACAAGCTCCACAGAGGAGGAGAGCTCCTCGCGGAGCTGACACAGAGACAGGGCAAATCATCCATCACAATCCACCAGATCAGCTCAAACCAGGAGACATCCATCAAAACGACGTATGACTTCGACGAGACAGTGACATGCTTTGAGTGGTTCTACGCAGAGGCGGCTAAGACCAAGAGCAGTAAGAGAAGACGCTCGGAAGGTACCACAAAGGGCTCTAAGGGAGAATCCTACATCCTTGTAGGCTTGCAGAACAACACTGTCCAGGTCCTGGCCCCGGGCGTTGCAGAGCCAGTGACCGTGATCTCGTACTGTACGGTTCCCCTCAGATTTCTTCAAACTCCAGAAGGTTTCTGGGTGGCGGGAAGGGGCTCAGCACATCTTTACCAACTTGGAAATACCGAGGAGCCATTGAAGAAGGTTACCTCTGGCCTCCACTTTGTCAATGGAATCGCTGCTATCCACGACCAACTGATCTTCGCAGGTGAGAGGCTGGTTATCGCCAACACTAACTCGAACGAAGTTGAGAGAGTTGCTGAGAATGACTTCAATGCCGTTACCATTGTCGACGATTCTCTTGTTGTCTCTTTGAGAAAGTCGAACGTTATCAAGGTGTTCACCCTCACTGGAGAGGAGACGCACCAATTCACCGCTCCAGCCAAAGTCAAGTCCTTGATTCCATACACAAGCAACAGACTCATCATTGTCGAGCATGACGGAATTGACATCGCGACCCTCACGGGAGAAGTCGAGACAAGCATAAAGACTGGTAATAACTCGGCAGTGGCATCGGCCAATCTAATCGAGGGCAACCATATCCGCTTGACGCTTCCAGGCCAAGTGCCAGCCATCCACACATATTCATTAGACAACCTTCCTGCGCTAACCAACATTCACGACCTCCCATCGACTAGAATCCAACCGCAAATCACCATCGTTGAGGAGATTGCTAAGGTCGAGAAGCACACAAAACTATCTGATGCCCAACTCCTACACATGATCCTTTCAGATAACTCCACCACGGATCTCCTTTCCTTATTAAACTCATCTTCCGATGAGAGCAAGATCAAGTTTGTCATGTCCAACATTGCAAATGAGCCCACCATCATCAACACCCTGTTCCATGCACTTACCTCAACCAACGCAGCAATGCAACCAATCACACTGGTGAATGGCAACCTAAGCTTCTGGCTCAAATGGCTCTTGGTATTCCACACCTCTGCAATTAGAAAGATCCCAGGCTCATCTGCAACTTTGCTCGCTTTAAAGACTGGTGTCACCACTGAGATGAAGGGCCTGAAGGGATTGCTGGCACTCCAGGGAAGATTGGATCTGTTGTCCGCACAATTGCAACTTAGAAATGAGATCGCCGCTGACGTACATCACGATGTTGGAAAAGCCAACGGCGAGGCAGAGGTTATCAGCGGACTAGTTGGTGAGAAGAAGAAGACTATTGATGTCATCTACGATAATGGTGAGAATGATGATGCCGATGTCGGCGATATCATTGCTGGCGACGAGGAGAGTGCTGAAAGTGATGAGGGGGAGGAAGATGACGCTCAACTATAGAGATCGACTGTACTCTAATAAAAGCATATTTTTTTTAGTATTAAGATGCTCATGTATTAACGGAGCAGGGATAAGTACACCAGAGAGATGAGAAGAAGAACGATACCTCCACGGAATAAATATCTGTTCCTAACTTGAAGATGCTTGAAATTCCTGGAGTTGCTCACCTCGATAATCTCTATCTTGTCATCCAAGGCATGGAGTTTCTGCTTATTATCCTTCAACCTTTGACCTGCCACATCCAGCCTCTCCTGCAGGCCATTCAACAACTCCAAGAAATTGCTGAACCGGCTAGCATACAAGTCCGTGAACTCCCTGTACTCGCAACTCATGGAGTCAGACATCACCTGGCTCAAATCGATCGCTTCAGTCAAGGTCTTCTGCAGACTCAGTACTTCCTTTCTCAACTCGTCCATCGCCGAAAAGTCTGAATCGTACTTCTCCTCTGTATCGTAAACAATCTTGAACGTTCTTGTCTCAATATCGTCCTGACACTTGCCCAGAATCTTCACAATTTCCCCATCCTTCCTGTTAACACCACATCGATGATCCAAGTTTGTAGAGACTGCAAAATTGGATAGGCTTGTGTGGCTTCCCACGCGAGATCTGGATTTGATCCCCTTGGGGGTGGCAAGATTGGACAGTTGGTGGTTTCTCTCACTGGAGGGAATCCTAATGGGATTTGGTCGAATGTTCACACTGCTGTGCGTTTGTGAAGGAGAATCTTTAATCTCTGAGTAGAACTGTTCAGCCAGTCGTACACTCGAGCTGGAAATGCCCCGTGAGTGGATCCGCGGTGGTGTGGCGGATGTGGAGGCTGTGTTAATCGAGTGGTCAGTGGCATTCGTGGGTAGTTTTATCAGCGTAGCTGTGCTTTGAGCCTCTTGTAGTGTAGCCATGTGAATGAAACTGCTAATTAGGAATGAACAGGAGATTGAAATAGGAAGTGTGGCACTGTTTTTTTGTTTTTGTGACAAATATTCTTGTTGACTGGCCTCGAGGACACGATGAAGTGCCCAAAACTAAAACATTCAACCGAAAATCGTTTGGTAACCTGGAGAGCGAGTCACAATTGAATCACGCAAGTCTGTTTCTGTTTCTACATTACAATTGACTTCTTTCTCGCATAAATGGGGGATTTTTGTGTGGAAATCAAATAAAATGCAAGGCCGGATCGACGCTCCGTTTTCAATAAAACAAGATGATGCGGTGGCTCAATGGTAGAGCTTTCGACTCCAGTTGGAATTTTCAGTGCAATCGAAGGGTTGCAGGTTCAATTCCTGTCCGTGTCATTCTTAATTATTTTTTTCCTATTCGTTTCGACACCCAGCGTACTTTTTCAGAGGTTATATTATCCACTCCGAAGGACTCGTCGTCACACACTGAGTACTATTGAGGGTTACAAGTAAGAGAATTGTTAACAAAACCTCTATTCCATCTGGGATGTAGATAGTGATTACCGTAATGATGACATAAGCCTCCGTCAGCCAATAAAAGGCGCGGAAATCCATTTTACAAAGGAGTTCGAGGAAATCTGAAAAAAGCTCAAAAAAAAAAGTTGAGTAGTGTGTGGTTAACCAACTTCAAATTGTTAAAGCAGTTGTTCATCCTACAATGGTAAGTTGATTTATTCATAGGAACGCATCAGATCAGGAACATGCCTCAAGTTGGAGCTTTTTGTCGTTATCAACCTTGTTTCATCTGAAGTTCTTGTGGTTATTGTTTACATGCCCCCTTTGTTTGTATCACTAACATCTTCGCAGTCTTTCTACACTACCATCTACAACACTTTGATCAAGAGAAACTCTGTCTTTGTTACTACCATCTTTTTCGGTGCCTTCGTTTTCCAACCAGCTTTCGACTCTGGTGTCACTGCCTGGTTCGAGGCCCACAACAAGGGTAAGTTGTGGAAGGACATCAAGGGCAAGTACGTTGAGGGTGCCGATGAGGAGGATGAAGAATAAATCAATTGAGGATTGCCTTTTGTTATGTTTGCTATGAGTTAATTTATCTTCGTTGTTTTATTCTTGTTTATTCTTATTATGGCAGCAGCACCAATGCTGAGAGTTCACCCAACACATCATCTGCCATTTGCATTGCAGGGTGTTGTCTATGTTGCTTTGTACAGGGACGTGATACACTTGAAAATATACGTAAATAGTTTGGAATCATGAGTACGTATCATCCCAGATAACAAAGATTTGACTTGATACGACGTTGGTACATGGTGCGGATAAAGTCTTATTGCATAAGACTGATCAACTGTCTCAGTCGACCAAGTAAGTCTCATTGTAAACATCCCACAAATCTTCAATTTCATCCCCATCCGTAGTCTGCATAGGATCATTTGAACTATCCTGGTCTCTCAAACTTAAAAATCTGCCTAATCACTAGCATCATTCTCAAGATCTGAGTTGTATTCGGGGTTGCTTTCCATCTGGTGACTCTCATCCGAGTTGTAACTCAAACCATCCGCAACAATATCAGACTCACGATCAGCGTAATCTTCGTCATCCTCATCCTCGTCACGCTCGAATCGGTTGTTGGCTCTCATTTGGAAACCACCCGGAACAAAACGGGCAAGAATGTTCGCAAATGCACCTTCGACATTCTCAATTCCAGCGACTGCGGTAGGGTCATCTGAATTGTACCCATCATTGTACTCATCGTCGCTATCATCATTGCTATCATCATCATTGCTATCATCCTCTCCTTGCTCGTCTTCATCAGACAGCATGTCTCGATCGAGAGGTTCTGGGAGCTGGTTTAGAGGATCAAAATCAAGATCTTCATCACCTTCCTCATCTTCCTCAAAGCCATCAACAAAATCCAAATCCCTCATTAAATCTCCCCTTGCATTCCCTGGTATGAACTGCTGTAGCACTTCCCTTGGATCTCTGGTACCCACCATCTCGAATAAACGTTCAAGAAGGGGATCATTGTTCCCACCAGGGCCAAAAATGTCTCTACCGTTAATGTCAACCAATCTTTCCTGTCTTGATGGCGCACTATTTCTAGACAAGAAAGGATAGATGCCACCACTCAACCACAAATGATTCAAGTGCTTGAGTCTGTCATAGTTCAACTTGGCGACATGTCCGTTCTGTATTCCTCTTGGACCACTTTGTCCATGACTGTTTAAGTATGGCGCATTCAACTTTTTTGAATATATGAATGGATCCTTCGTGGCTCTGATCTTGATTGTGTTTGAGCTTGGGAAGAACGAAATACCACACCCAGACTTTACACAGTCAAATTTGTCAAGATGTTTGGTTCCGACATTTGGAAGATATTTTGATCCGCAACACAAACAAATTGCAAAGTCAATTCTATTCTGTAGACTGTTGGCGGACTTGCCGGCCATTGGGAATCTTCTTGAAGCTAACTCATCAGTGGAATTGGTTGATTCAGTTCCACCTGTGAAGTATCCGAGATTCAGTGGGAGATCAATCAGTTTCACAACACCAGGGAATGGCAGGTAGGAACGCTGACGAGGCGTTACAAATTCCAAATCTTTAGATGCCCGCAAGATTTCATGAAGTGGAGGTATGTTTAACCCATCCAACAGGATATCGATATCAAAGTCTTGGCCGTTGTCATCCAGCTCAAGCTTGAGCGAAGGGTCTAAAATCTTAGAGAAGATAGCCAAGCATCTCACATCTGGAAGTAGTATCTTTTTGACTCTTTCAACAACATTGTAAAGAAAGCTTTCATCCTTTAGAAACTTTTGGACATTTTTCATGGATAGTTCCTTTAGGAAAGGATCACTTCTGTAAGATTTTACTTGCTCGTCAGTGTATTGACAGTTTTCCGCAACTGAGGCAAGTGGTCCGTTGGATCCGGGATCATAACGGCGGAGGAACTGAATTAGATAATCCTGAAAGTACGCCTTGATCCATCTCATCGAGTTCACTTTGAGACTCTCTTGACCATTCAGGAAGCCCCATAGGAAGCAAGGTAAGAAGTCCCCTGACTCGTACACTTTTTGGAGGACAACACTTGAACTCTCGTTCACCGGATAGCGGGAAGAAATCCAGCCCCAGAATTCAAAGAGTAGCTTCAAAGATTTATATGTCTGCTCAGAAATCTGGTCCAAGAATTCATAGTACGAAGCTGCACCATTGATTCTGGTGGAGATCTCAGCTTGAGAGATTGAATTGGAAAAGATCTTACCAACGGCAATCGCAATTTCATTGTCAACAACAAGACCAAGATGCTCCAATAGGAACTTGGATAGAGACTCCAATTCAATATGGACAGCTGATGTCTCAGCGGCACCGGATAGAAGCGTCAACTTTCTCTTTGGAGACAACTCTGCTTCCATTTCACCTGCAGGTTTCTCTAAAACCGGAATATAAGTATCATGCTTCGTTTTGCACAATGGGCAGCTAATATTCTTGAATGTGGCTCGATTCTCTTCAAGGTAGTTGTTCAAGCACTTGAAATGTACATGATGGTTGCAAGAAGAACCGACCCTCAAGACTCTAACATGTGATCCATCAACATCAGACAACCCCTCAGTACCAGGAGGGCACTCAATGGAGTCCATTTCCCAGTCTTTGAAGGCCCGTTGAAAGTGGAAAGGCTCATTGTTGATGTTTCTGAATACATTGTTTTCGAATACGGACAAAGGAGCACACAATAACTTGTCCTTTGTGGCAGGTCCCTGACAAAGAACGCAACTGTTGGAGTCAATTGATGCATCAGTCTGATCTTCATCATTGGTTGAATCAGAATTCTTTTCCAGAAACTGTTTCTGTTTTCTTTGCATCTTCTCCATGATCTTCTTTTGACGCTCTTTAGCCAGTCTTCTCTTGCGCTCTTCCTCTGTTTCCTGCAAGAAAACACCATCGTCCTTCTTTTTCTCCTTGTACTTGTTGAACTCATATTCGCCAAAGCAAGACTCAAGAGTTTCAAGAACATATTCACTGTCTCTCTTAATCAAAGCAGATAGAAGGTAGTCAGCCTTGGTCTTCGTTGACTTTGTAAACTTTTCATAGGTGGCAATGCTGAAGAGATTCTCACAAATAGGGACTTGGAGAAAAGCTTCAACCATGTGATCCTTGCCATTAATTTGTGCATCATCAATGATTGCGGCATGCAACAAGTGGAGAACAAGTGGGACATATAGCTCATTTTCGTTAATGAGGGCGTAGTCCAAAAGTTTTGCAATCAGTTTAGAAAACTCTATAGTTCTGGTGAAGTTACCAAGTTCAGAGAAGTTCTCTAGTTGTGCAACAGTTGGCTTAATGACAACTTCGTCTGAAGATTTGCTGTCAGTGGCAAAAGACTTAGCTAGAGCAGTATAGGACTTGTTGAAATCATCCTGTGCTTCAATATGCAATGGATCAACGTGCTTCATCCATTCTGGTTTCAGAGAGTAGTAACCATCATCGTTCAGGCCCTTAGGCGGGTTGAAGACACACACCTCATTCAATATCTCATCAAACAGCTGATTGTCGAACTCCTCTTCCTCAAGGTGGGATTCAAGATCAGAATATGGTAGAGGTTTGGTGAACAGATGATAAATCAAAATTTTTCTATAGCGATGAGCCAGCTCATCCTTTGGGGATTCAAAATGGAAAAACTTGTCACGGTAGGTCAATAAAGAATACAGGAAGAACACAAGCTTCTCGACCATGGTGAAGACTCTCTCCTCATAAATTGTTTTGTCCAACTCAACCTTGTGCTCATACCAAGAAAGAAGTTCAAATCTGTCAATGATGTTCACCAAAGCACGACCAGGTTCACAAGTCAGCAGGCTGACTTGTGAAACATAAATATCCATGAGGTAGGCACCTTCCCTTAGAGTGATATTGTCCGTGTACGTTGAAGAAATTGATCTTGGTTCTTGGCCGTTGCGGATCCAGAAAGAGCAATCTATCTGGGCCTGTAATACAATGCTTCTGATAGAAATATCCGCCACAAAAAGAATGTCAGAGTTGCCAATGCAATTTTTCAGATCTTCAGTTGAAGTGGCAAATCTGGACAAAAGCTTGGCCAGAAGACTCACAGATGGGTTCATGAAGGAGCATTCTTGGATTGAGGTCTTAAAGTCACAAATAGAGACACCTCCCTTGATTTCCTTGAATCTTGTTTCATACTTTTCAGTGATCAAAGATATCAATTTTTGGATTGGACGTATCAGAAGAGAGCTGTCCGTGCCCTTTAGGTTTGAAGTACTGGTGATGCTCGTGATGAGCCCCACCACAGTGAAGAGCAAGTTCAAATATGAGGAGTACTCAAAGCTCTCAGTCTGCACATGATCTCCAATCTTTCTGCGAATAGTCCAACAACGGTCAAAGATGCCTATTATTTTGAATAGCAGCGAGAATAATTCAAACTTGGAGTAAAGTGGTTCGAGGGAAGAGGCCTTGCTCAAAATGTAGCCTAAATCGCTTAAGGCTCTCTTGACAGACATTCTCTTGGATGAAGAGTGATCATTGATATGCTTTGGGTATCTGAAACGCTCAATTCCATTAGATGTAGTGACAAACGTTATGAGAACGTCATAAATTGGCTTCAGCATCTCTAAACAGTTCTCAGACATGATATCAGTCGAATTAGTTGGGCAAGTAAAAAACTGGGTTGCAATTTCATCCATGATGTTGAGATGTGGCTCGCGGTCCAACATGGACAAATTTCTGAACAAAAGAGGATAAATATCAACAATTTGTGAAGAGGCAATTCTCTTGAATTCTAGATCAGAGACCAGCGTGGTAATCATGATGGAATGGATCATGTTTCTGAACATCTTCCAGTAACGAATATCAAAAAACAACAGGTATTGTAGTCTCGTACTGTTCTTCTTGGGGCGTGGGGTGTCAATGGCCTTTGGATCGGGTAGGTATCCATCATGAAGCAAGCCAGTGTAAGTGTTGAATGTGTGGGATGCAGTGTCCCAGTATGAGGAGTTGGATGGTCCTAAAGAAAACTCTGAACAGAGAGACTCACATAGAGCACGTCTTGCGATCCCTTGAAAGTTTGCATTGGAATGAGAGATAGTCAGTCCTATCCAGTTAACCAAGGCTTGTGCAAGGTTTTGTCTGCTCTCTTCAGTAGTGCTAATGATTGAAGCGGTAAAATTCGTTCTGGTTGCATCGGAGAAGCCTTCAACCAAACTTTCTGCAAAGACCGATGATTGCAGACATGCTCTGCCAAGATGGTCAATATCACTTGCAAGATTCATAGCCCTAGTTTCATCCGCACCAGACGCAGCGACAATGGCATCTCTCGCATCGGGGAAGTTGTGAAACTCATCGTTCCAAAAGAACAAGGAGTATTTCTCCTCTTCACCCACATCAGTCATGTTGTAGGGTCCCACTTGCTGGAAGAGTTTAATCGTTCCACGTAGCACTTCGAGTAACACATCGCCACCTGAAGACCTAGTCTCAGTTTCATGCCTAAATCTCCTCTTAACGGCCGGTAAAGTTTGATCTTGGAGTGCAAACACCTTGATAATGAATTCCAAGCAGGCATTGTAGATTTTCTTCAAACGCTCTTGCAGATGCTCATCAAAGTCAAAAGTATCCGTGTCTTGGTCCACTTGTTTGTCACTGTGGCAATGTAGCTCTTTCTTCCAGGCCTCTGGATCGCCACAGTCGCAAAGACCAGAGTTGGTTTCTGAGGCAATTGACGTTGTTACTCTGTGACCAACATGGTCTTCCTTGTTGAAGCAGCGCACGCATAACACACATGTCGAATCAAAGCCGCAATCGATGCATCTGTATATTGGCTCCCCGACTTTGAATTTGCTACCACAGTTTCTGCCCCTGTGTGAGCGTGGAGCGCTGGAATTGTTCACAAAGCGGGTGTGCTCCTCCCAGTTGGATGATATAGAATGTTTCCAAGAGACAGGAAGTTGTCTGACAGTTGAGAGTGGGAATAAGTGGGTGTACTGCTCCAACGTACCAGCGGCTAGGTGGTACAAACTTCTGGTAGCCTTCTTCGCTGTGGAATCGCTCGAGATCTTATCTCTGAATACAGCCAAGTAGTCCAGATTCACTCCAAGTGAGTCCAGATCCTGTTCGAGAGTCATTGACAATAAGTTCAATGTTTTTTGCCCAATACAATATATACCGATATTCGTCATTGGCTTTTCCCAAACATCAAATTGGTTTTGGGTTTCTTGGGATTATGTAAGAGAGTGCCCCTAACTATTCTAGGTGGCGCTGCTACTCACAAACTCCCAAAGTGATCAGAGGAGCCTGCTTACAAGCGCAGAGCTCAGCGTTGGTTTAGCAGCAATGTCTACGATATCCGTCACCTACGGCCTGAGGACCATTAAGATGAAAGCCACACCTGCAACTCCGGCTTCTGATCTTCTGGAACAAGCAGCCTCTCACTTCAAACTCGACGCCACTGCCATCGGGTTGTTGTACGTACCTCTTCTTGTTCCTGAATCGTGGAATGATTACTAACTAGCCAATAGTCACAATGCTACAGAGTTGCCTAAAAACCTTCCCTTTAGACTGCTAAACTTGCCAGCTGGAGCAAAACTAACCATAAAGGCTTCCGTCTCTTCTGCCCTGAAAGATATCAAGATCAAGGTTCAATTCATCAACTTCCCTTTCACCCAAAGCGCCTTCATCAAGAAGTTCAATAGTTCAGTTTCAGTCAAAGATGCCATTGAAACTATAGAGAGGGAGAATCATATTGTCGTGTTGGCTTTGTCGGATCGTATCAAGTTTCAAAGCTTGGGAAAGACCATCGACAAGTCCCAGATAGCTACGATATCACTATCTCAATTGGGAGTCGATGACAATGGAATCATGAGAGTGAGTCTTGCGACAGAGAATCCTGCATCTCACACAGAATCTGGTAGCGGAAACCAAACCATACCAGCTGCCGATGTACTGGCTCCCGTTTTGCAAGAGAACCCCAAATCCCCTCAACTCCCACAAGAGGCTAGCAGTGAACCGTCTGTTGAATCAATTGGCTATTTGCAAGATCCAAACCCAGAGAATCTTTCCACGGAAGCTGACTCTGACGATTTCCAGGCCAGAGCAAGGAAAGCGTTCGAAAATGCCCTAGCCAAGTCCTTACATGACCCGCGGGCTTTTAAGAATGACAACGAGACGATGGAAATCAGCGCACCAATCCCACAGGAGGAACGTGCATCGTTGAAAGAAATACCACAGCATGTCTATGTTTACAAACCGGCGTCGTCCCCGATCTCTCAGGCTGTTTTTGAGGAAGAAGCGTACGAAGTCACTGTTAGCCATGCACGCATTTACCAGAATCTACTTTCGCAGAGAGCCCATGAGACTGCTCGTGATCGGAAGCTCCGTGAGGTCAACAAAAAGGCAATCACCAACTTTGAAGTTCGTGTCAGATTCCCGGATGGCACAAACCTCCAGGTGAACTTCAAACCAGCGCAGACCAACGCCGATGTCTACGACTTTGTCAAGAGCTCCCTAGCCAGACAAGACGAGGAGTTCAGATTACAAAGCCCTTATCCCCCTAAGGATATCATCAACGACGGCACTCCTTTGAATGTGAACTTTGAATCAAGAAATTTGTTATTGTTCCAATCGGGCAGAAGGGTTGGCACATTTTTAAAGCCAGAGTATCTTTCCCAAGGTCAGGATATTCGAGACTCGGAAGATGTGAGGCTTGACCTGAACAGACACTTGCTTTCAGAGGATTCACCAGAGCCAGCTGACACGGCTATCCGCAACGGTAACTTGCCAAAGAAGGCAGCAAAATTAGATCAAAGTTCAACCAGTGCTAATAAAATCCCCAAATGGCTCAGACTGGGAAAGAAATGAACTTATATAGTACAGCTCTTATGATGTATCTGATCGTAAATGGCGCAGATGTACTCGATTCATGTATTAAACAATCTCCATGATTGCTTCATCATCACTCTGATCATCCTCCTCAATCTCCTCAACCTTCTCAGCAGGGGGCTCGTATGCCTCATCTCTCGCTAGCATCTGGACCAGTCTGTCACACAGCTCCTCGACGTCCTCGTGGGTCACGTTCTTGTGAAGCTCTCTGATCAATGGGTACACCGACTTGGCCCTCAGCTTTTCTCTGATTTGTCTGGTGGAGCACAGCAGGAGCAGTGATTCCAGGTGGATAACGATAATTTCAGGGACAGGTTCTCTCTCCTTATCTGGTGGTAGGAGTTGGAGCTCATCCGGAAGGTTGAACAACTCCTCCTCGTCCAGCTCAGCGTCCTTCGAGGATACTATAGGCAGAAGTAGGTATGGAAGGAGGTTAACGTCCTCGGATTCATCGAGTAGGAAGTGGTGGGATTCGAGCTCAAATAACGCATTCTTGATAGTGGAGCAAACACCTTCTCTTCTAATCTTGGATTGGTAGTACTCGGTGAAAGCAAGGATCTTGGACAATGGGATCACACCATCATATTCCTGCCTGGTGACAAGGTACTTTCTGATGGATGAGAATCTGGAGTAGTCGGCAAAGAAGTACGCCAAGTAGTCGTAATTGGCCACCTTGTTCAATGACTTGTCAAAGCCCTTGACAAAAACATCGAGCAGTAAATCGGTGACTCTTCCACTCTTGAAGATGTCTTTACTGGACACTTCAAGCACCCATTCATGGATACGCTCCATTTCATCGCACTTGGCCACATTTGTCAGCACAATACAGGCCAGGTCGGCATTTCTGTTGTCAAAGTCCAAAATGATGGACAGAAGGTTCTTGATGAACATGTCGTCCTTCGCAATCAGGTCTCTGACGGAAGTATCATCACAAAGGTTGGCAAGAATTGTCAAAGACTGCTGCACAATGGTCTTCCCAACGTCTAGCGTCAGGATCTTGAGGTCCTTGACAGGTCTGAAGTCATCTCTGTGGAAAATGGTCTTTTGTGGGCCACTGGACAGACCAATCAGATAATCCAGCGCGACGGTTCTGATCTTAGCATTAGGGGAGTGTAGAAACTCGACGAGCTCTTCAAGTTCGGAGGCCATTTGTATAAGTCTGATGCGTATCGATACCGGCCCCAAGGACCTTGCATAACAGGTGAAAAATTTCTGGGAGCTCATCGGCCAGCCAGGACAAAGACATTCACCCATACACCAACGAACTTTCGAGAAACGTCACTTTTCGACGAAACTGAACCCAAAAGGAAACAAAAGCCAGCTTTTCCCACACCAACAGCAACATCCATTAACCACCATCAACATGTCTGACTGGGATACCCCTAACACTATCATTGGTTCCAAGGCTCGCCAAGGTGCCGGTGGTCCACGTGCCCAAGTTGCCAGAACGTCTGGCCAGATCAACGCTGCCAGAAGAACAGGCGCCGTCTTGTCCGTTGACAAGAAGTACGGTACCAGCAACAAGACCAATGATCCAAATGGCCAGAGATTGACCATGGTTGACCGCTCTGATGACGTTGTCGCTGTCAAGAAGGTTGAGGCTTCGGTCGGTAAGGCCATCTCCAAGGCCAGAACTGAGAAGAAGCTGTCACAGAAGGACCTTGCCACCAAGATCAACGAGAAGCCAACGGTCATCAATGACTACGAGGCTGGCAGAGCCCAACCTAACCAGCAAATCTTGGGTAAGTTGGAGAGAGCCCTGGGTGTCAAGTTGAGAGGAAAGAACATTGGGGAGCCATTGTTCCCACCAAAGAAATAATTTGTCACGCCTTAATGTCTTCATGGTTACATAGTTCTTGCACTACTTGATCTGTAGCTCGGGGTGTGTGTGTGTGTGGCCAAGAATAACTCCTCTCACTCTCGAGTGATCTAATTTTTCACCTCTGAGCTTTCGGTGGCGAATGTGATGTGATGGGGATGCCATTTCGATGACACCCATACACCACACCCTGTCATCAGAGGAACCCCCCTCTC